>MSJI02000853.1:13032-133164 GCA_001931905.2 Cladosporium sp. IMV 00045 | reverse complement strand
TTTTGGATGCTCAGAGGGAGAGTTTCCACGCGTAGACGAAAATTGGAAAGAAGGCGGAGGGAAGTATAGTTGATCTTTGGGGAAGGATAGGGCTAGGGAAGAGTGGTCGAAGACTAGAAATCTATTGTTTTTTTTTTTTTTTCTTCGGTGCCCCTGATTCTCTCGTCCTGGCAATCGAATCGTTCTTGTGTCCACATGAATTCTTTATAACACTGTTCAGCGAATTGATGCAGAACGCTGAGTGTTGTTGATATTCTTATTGTCATTATTAATACCTAAATATTTCGTTGATCTGTTCGGGTATATACAAAATCCCATCTTCAAGTATGTAGATCTAGACCAAGAATCAAAGGTGAAAGGAGGAAGACGACGCAAGGAAATGAAAAGAGCGGGAAGAATCAGCAGGGGATTAGGAATATATTTTGGTCCATTTGTCCAAAAAGAACAGAAGGGATACGAAGAGACCAGGAGATAAGAATCGAATAATCATCCAAAAAGTCGCCAGCCTTGTTTGGGGGTATCATCATGCGGGGCTTGTCGTCGTCGTCGGCAGGGGTGCCAGGGGTGGTTTTTGTCCGGAGAGGACGTATCTGATTCAAACATTAGCTGAAATGTCATTTCCTTCAAATCATGATTCTTGAATAGGACTGCAACAACTCACATAGGAAACCAACTGTGAATCTTGCGGTTCTTGCACTCATCCCGCACCTGCATGAGCAGAAGCTCCATCTCCTCAATACTC
The DNA here is from genome assembly GCA_001931905.2 of Cladosporium sp. IMV 00045. Taxonomy (NCBI): domain Eukaryota; kingdom Fungi; phylum Ascomycota; class Dothideomycetes; order Cladosporiales; family Cladosporiaceae; genus Cladosporium; species Cladosporium sp. IMV 00045. The sequence continues at coordinate 132,422 of MSJI02000853.1, read as the reverse complement.
CACTGCAAGCCGCGCGTGAAGACCCTCTGGCTCAGCCCGCTGAGCCCGTCGAGAAGACCGATTACGTTGAACACACCGGACTGGCGCAGATTCTTGTCCTTCGGCCATGCGCCGATGGGCATGCGATAGAATCGGACGGAGATGTTGATGAAGCCCGCGGCTTCCATGGCCGCCTTCATCTTATCTGGGTCGCAGATGCCGGTGAGGCCGAATCTCGACACGCCTTCTTCCCACAGGTCGGCCCAGCGGCGGCACGCGCTGTTTTCGGGGACGGTGTTGTCGTCGCAGCCGAAGGCGACGGAGAATTCTTGGTTCTCCACCCAGCCGCCGGGTTGCAGGGAGGCGAAGGCTTGCTCGTAAAAGAAAGGCCAGGATTTCAGGCTGAAGCCGTTCATGAGGCGGGTGTGAATGAAGTCGAAGCGTTGCTCGAAACCCGTCCAGGGCTCGTCGGCGTCCATGATTTGGAATTCCAAATTGGGCGGGACGGCGGTGGGTTGGATGGGTGAGAGGTCGATGCCGAGGATTTGGGCGGAGGGGTGGTCGTCGGCGACGTCCATGGCCCAGATGCCCGTGCCGGTGCCGATGTCGAGGATGGAAGTGGGTTTTTCGATCGGTGCTAGCCAGTGGCGGTTCCCCAGGGCGAGGCGCAAGCTGTGGTAGTGGAGATCCATGCGCTCTTGTTCGCGCTCGTCGTTGGGCATGACATATTTGCCACGGCGGAAGGCGTGATATGAGCGGCCATACTCTTCTTCGTAGTCGAATATGCTGGATTGGAGTGATGCGGTTGACAGCGCGGTCTCGTCTCCGTAACCCGAGTCAGTCTCGCTGGCACTGTCCTGGGCTGCCAAGGCCTGAGCTCCCAGATCAGGATCTGGCGGGCACATGGTGCAGAGATGTGGTGAGATGTGAAGGGATTGGGAGATGTGGCGGAAGGAAGTAGTATTCTACGGGCGGTAAAGAGGGAACGCGGACCGACAGACGGACAGACAGGCGAGGAGTAGTACTAGGGGTGGCAGTAGCAAGGTCGGTTCGGTAGTGGTAATAATAATGTGGAAGAGACAGCGATTGAGAGTAACATCAGAGGTGGGCGAATCGGGGCGCTAGCTTTAGCTGCCCACGCGAGCTGATTTCAGGGCGATCAGTGGGCTTGGAGGGCGAGAGAGAGGGAGGGCATGAGAGGGCACAGAGGCACAAAGGCTGGCCTGAGAGAGGCTGAGAGACCTTTCTAAACTTCTCGCACAGGCCGCAGAGAAGTTCGGTAAGTAGATCTCAAATCCCAGTCGGCCCGCTTGATGATGGCGATGGTCATGATGGGATATATATGTTATTAATGTTCTCGGTGACGATGACGGCCAGGGAGCTCTTGGGCGATGCTGTATCATTTCTGCCATGCTCTGCTGGATTTATTGGTACAAGATCTGGACAGAATGTTGTCTGGCCATGCCTCCTCGGATGAATGGGAAGGCTGATGGATCATACCGACCATCTTTGGCTGTGGTGGAAGGATGGGACTGTCAAGACGGGATCTGCCGGTGTTATAGAGGGTGGAAGCATAGCAGCGAGATCTGGAGCTTTCTCCATGGACTGATGTGTGGTTGTGTTGGTGGTAGACGAGCAGCATCGGCCCATCGTGCATGATGCATCCATCCCTTGGCCTACTTTATCGACCATCTCCCAAGCGAATCCTCTCACACGCCGTCTCGCACCTTCACACCTTTCCTTTTCGGGGGGTGGGATGGCCGTATCGGGACTGGCTCCCGATGAGCCACGTGACTGGGCCGCTCCGTGACGTTCCGCTGCCGTCGGCCTCTCCCGGCGCTTGCATTACTCAGTTCGTCTCTCGAGTGTCTCTCTCTCTCTTTCTCAGCCACAACGGACTGATCACGTGCCGTCTGTGCTCTTGGCACTGCCATCTGCTCAGCCTTGCTTGAGCGACGTCAGCGGCAAGTTGGATGCAGGCGCAGCAGCTGTGGACGAGAGGCCAAGTGAACTTATTATATGACAGTAATCAACCCTCTTATGTTCTAGAGCAATCCACCTCACCACCACCACCACATAATATCTCTCTCTCTGCGCCTCCTCCTCCTCCCTCTCCCCTACCATCTTCTCTACCAGCAACACACACAACCCTCCTGCGGCACACAAACACCTACTCCGCCACCCCGCCGACCTACAACACCAAACAAAAGGCAACATCACTCATCTCACCTCACTTCAATACCTCACTTCACTCAACACAAACATGGCCATGGACCTCTCAACCCCACCATCCGCCTCACCCTCCAAACGCCACAACCACCACAACCTCTCCCTCGACCTCTCCGACCTCCCACCCCTCTCCCAACCCACCCCACCCAGCAACACCCTCCTGATAACCAACCTGCAATCCCTCGAGATCTTCACCTCCGCCGTCCTCGAAAGCATCTCCCGCGCCATCAACGACCACGCCACAATTCACATCTTCGCCCCGCTCAAATCCTTCCGCCGCATCGTCGTCTCCTTCTACACGGTCGACGACGCCGTGGCCATCCGCAAGGTCCTCGACGGCGAGTCCGTTCTCGGCAACCGCGCCCGCGTCTATTTCGGCCAGCACACCAAGATCGGCGACGAGGAGAAATACCTCCACCTCCCCAAGAGCGACAGGCTGTTTTTCATCTCCCCTCCCCCGTCGCCGCCGATGGGCTGGGAGATGCGCGACGAGGACCCGCCGAACAAGGAAGTGCATGCGGAGGATTTGGCCGCCGCTCTGAGTAAACTGCAGGCTAGACCGGGACCCATGGATGCTATGGAGGGGATGGAGAGCACGAGCCACAACACTGGCAGCTTGGAGGATGAGTTCAGACCGAGCACGACGAGAACTCGCTCCGGCACGGGAACTGTCGTCTATCACCCGGAGGATCATGGAGATTCGCCTGCCCTGCCGGCTATTGCGGTTGAGGATACGACGGATAGTCCGGGGGATATCAGCCCCGTGCCCGCTTCGGATGTGAAGTACGTGCACACTTCGAGGCCGCCGGTGGAGTTGATGTGAGGGATGCATGGACGATTGCAAGAAGAATGGACGATGGGTGTATATGACTCGAGAGAGAGGCTGTTTTCGGGATGCTTTTTCTTTTTCTTTTTTTTTTTTTTCCTTTCGGAAGCGTAGCATTCGGGTCGGAGTTTTCTTTAATTCATGGGTTCTGGCTGTTTTTCAAGCGGATCAGTCGGGTCTTTTTCTTTTTCCAGCAGGGTGCACATGGCGTACAACAGAAGCAAAATGGAGGAAAGCAGACACGCAAGCAAGGGAATGAGAGGACTCAGAATGAAAATCACTTTCGAGAAAAAGTAATCATAAAAATCGAAATGAAAGCATGATCAGATCAGAAGCGGCATGGATACTGCGTGCGATTTACGTTACATGTAGGTATGCATCAGCCGTTTAACACAGAGCCTTTTGGCTTTTTCTGATTTAGCAGAACTTGGATTGGACTGGTTGGACTGAACTGTATCGCATGGAATGATGTCTGATCACAAGTTGCAGTCAACACGATCGGTTGTTGATTGTACCTCAAGCAAAGCTTCGAAGAGGCAATGGGAATATGAAGAAGATATGAAGCACCACCCTCACAACCCACCAACCTCTCCCCACGAAATATCTCAGACGCGCCAGCTCAATGCACAAATCGAAAATCCAACCGTTTGTTCCCCTCACTCGCAGTAGTTTCGTAATACGACTGCCGCTCTGCGAGCGACAATTGCTTCCACTGCTTCTCCTTGCTCCCATTCCGCCAGACATAATAAGCTTTGACGAGCAAGTAGAGGACGATATTGTAGGAAGCGACGGCTACGAGGACTGTTTTCCCATTCCCTGAATCGGAATCGGAATCATCAGTCGGTCCAAAGCCATCGAAAGCACAGAGACATTCCTTCCACATACGATAATCGGGCAAATCTTCCTCTCGATAGAAATTCGCGCTGATGATGATCTGCACCTGGATGAACATGTTGTACAGCGCCGCCGAGACCGTGCGCGTCCTCGTGCTGCGGGAGATGCGGCTCAGCTAGCCGATCTGGATCGGATGGGAGGTCGGGAAGGAGAGCAGAGTTGTCAGGATGGCATAGACGGGCCAAGGGTTCGAGGAGGAAATGGGTTCGAGCAGCAGGGCGACGACGCAGGGCAGCATCCAGATCTGGCAGAAGATGCCGAAGTAGGCGCGCTGGTTGAGTTTCTCGGAGGCGTAGGTCACGATCATCATCTGGGTGCGCGATGGGTTGTTAGCTTTGTTGGGCTCGGGTTCGGGGGTTTGGGGCTGCGGACGTTGATGGTTGTTAGGACTTGAGCTGGGATGCTTAGAGGTTCGTTTGGAAGGTGTCGAAGCCCATGCGGCGGTGATTTAGCGTGAGGTATTGATCGGGTGGACCGCTGGGGATGCCGTAGGTTAGGGCTATTAGGTAGAGCTATGAGGATGCAGTTAGCAAACTCGTTATCGAATTGGTTCTCTTGACATCTGCCAGGAAGATGGTGAATGTCGATGCACTCACCGGCCACATGTCGTAATCTTTTAAAGCTTTCCACATCAGTTTGGGAGTGATGCCCTCGCGATTGTGCATGTCGGATTTGGAATGGTCGTCACGGAGGATGCGGTTGACCATGATTTCTGGGATGGAGGAAGGACTCAGCAAGCCAACTTTTCAGGCGATAACTCTCAGGAGGGTACTGACTTTCTTCTCTTCCATTGAACCATCCTTTCGGTCGGTACCATGTCTTCGTCTGGGTGGGGCCTGGGACCATGGCGAAGACGGACCAGATACCGATTATCAATGTGATGATCCCCTCCTGGTAAGAGTTAGACTTGGTCTGTGGAAAAGAACCGATGTTGTATACTTACGACCAGGAACAGCCTAGCATCGCAAAAGTCAGCTGAAGAGATGGAGACATGATGACGAAAGGTGCACCAACTCACCATCGCCAACCTTCCCTGCCATGAATCCCACGCATGCGAAGAAGACCGTACGCCATCAGCGGAGCAACCACATCAGTCATACGATTTGTCAGGTAGAAAGTTGCAAGGCGGAACGGCAGCTCAATGCCCTTGAAGAAATATGACATGTACAATATCAAATCCGGAATGCTGCTGAAGTGTCAACGGGTGTATGCATTGGCTTTCTTTCCATTGTTCACCTACAAGCCACCTTGGAGTAGGCCGATGAGCACTTGACAAGCGAAGAACGACGCCCTTCCGCTGAGCCAGAACTGGCCTCCAGACACGAGGGACCACATGATCATTTGAGCTTGCAGGTATCAGCTCCATCGTGATATCTCAAGCTCAGGTCAATCTCAACCACTCACCAGGGATCCAAACGTCTGGACCTATCTTCTTACTGACCAGCTGCGAAGGCAATTCCGCACACAAGAAAGCCACCCGAAAAAGCGTCTGGCCCGTGTTGAAGTCATTCGTATCGAGCCCAAGGTCCTCGAGAAAGTTATCACTATTAGCCTGGCTGATATTGCCCCTCGGAAGATCTAGAGCGAAAAACGCAATCGCCGCCCAAGCCGTGACCCGCCAATCCATCCGGCGGATGAGCGGAATCTCCTCCCTCCATGTCCATCGTTCACTCGGATCGAAGCGGTGGATGCTCTCGTACTGAGGCTTTGGGTGGTGCAGTGCTGCTAGTCTTTCGTCGTCGAAGACCGAGGGCTGCGTGGCGATTTCGTCGAGTGTGAGGCCGTCGTTTCGCCGTTGCCAGAAGCGAGCTATGGCTGGTCCTACGGGGCCGGGGTCGCGGTTGGGACTGCCTTCGATGTATGCCAAATCGTTGTGGCCCGGTTGTTTGTTGTGTGAAGGCTTTTGGGGTGAGATTGGGCCCGAGTCTCTTAGGCAATCCTGAATGGAGAGGTTGGTGTCTTTTTCAGCGATCATTGTCGGAAAAGCTTCGTACAAATTGAGGGACTTCTATCTGACGGAGTCGCGAAGAGACATGGGGATAGGAGATGTGACATTTATGACAACGATCTGAGGCGATAATCGACACCAAAGTAATCACGTCAATGTCCCAAATGTTGATCGAACTACCCGACGAAATATGTAGCCAAGCACTGGGCAAGTCCTGTGCATTGATGCCTAGAGCGTAGATGAGATTTTACCGAAAGAGAAACTGAGTCCTGCAAGCTCGAAGATGGAAATGATCGTTCTCACTGAATTGAGCCTCATAGCGTTGGCATGATTGTCTCTTACGATTCTATCTTGCTGAGCGTTGGAACCGCAGCTCCTGGGCATAGTGAGCGAGGGTAGTGTCACTTTCTCTCAACATAGAGAGGTAATGTGTATCTCCGAGGAGGTGTGTCGATTACTAGAACCATCGATATCCTCTCGCTTCGCCGGGCTACCAATGCTGTTGACTCCACCGACTTTCGAGCAGCGTAATTTGAGGGTATTATGGATTAGCAAAACCTGCAATTGATTCTCATTGGTCCGAGTCATACTCAGACGTGTGGATTATTTGTTCACCCAAAGTATTGGTGTCAGTTCGCAGCGGCTAGTCGTGATCATAATCGATGAAGTTGGCTCGGCTGGATGGTGCAATTGTGTAGGCTGATGGTGAGCTACATCCCCTATCAAGGGCAAAGCTCGCGCAGTGTTAAGTGCTCTTGACTTTGATGGTGTTGCGATGAGATCAAATGGGTCAATGGAGGGATTTCCTGGATGAGGAAACATTTAGTGAAGACGATTTATACATTAGATTTGTACAAGATTGAACGGAAATTCCCCAATGCCGACCGATGGTATTAAACGAAACGCCCATTTTCAACCCGAAGAATAAACCCCAGAAAATCAGAACGACAAAATCAAATTGGCCACCAACTCCAACAAAATGCGAAAAGATGCAGAGGGTATTGTGCTTTTTGAGTGAACACGAAAACAGAACTCCAAACGATCCCACCCTTTCATATCCCTCAAGCCCAGAAGCTCCTCTTGATCTTGCGACCAGAGAGCGTAAGCACGGTCGAGTTGGAATTGGGGTCGTAGCCCACAGCCGATCCGGTGGAAGTCGACATGCTCGCCGCTGCAGTTCCACTGACAGCCGTGCCGGTAGCCCTGGTGCCGGTTCCTGAGGCCGCTGCTGTTGAGGACGTTGCAGTTGCGCTCGACGAAGAAGTGGAAGTGGGAGGCTCTTCCGCTTCCGAAGCCGAATCGCCCTCGATGTTGACGTCCACACAGTTGTAGAAAGCATTGCCGGTGTCACCGATGGACCACACGCCGTAGATGATGGCGTAGCCGCTATGATCGCTCAAGCCGTCGGCGGGGATCGTGTGGCTCACAGTTGCTGGCGGGGCGTCGTGGTCCGTGTCCATGACGAGGATGGGCTCTTCCTGGAAGTCGTCTTTGGTGACGGCTTTGCCGGGCTCAAGGCCTGGCTTGGTGATGTAGTAGACCCAGCTTTGCGTCTTGTGGGCGGTGGTGATTTTCCATTCGAGGTTGAGGTCCTCGGATGCTGGGATGGATGTCTGTGGCCAAAGGCCGTCGCCGGCGTTGTTGAGGGCGCCGAAGCGAGAGCCTCCGCCGTTACAGATTTGGTCGCCGACGTCTCGCTCAAAGGGGGCGCCTTTGGGGGTTTCGACGGATTGAGGCTCGTATGTCACACCATCGCAGTTGGATTCTTCAACAGATCCATCTGCGCAAGAGGCCTGTCGTGATGGGGGCGTGGTGATGTATCCATGTGCGTTGACGTATTGGGGAGTGCAAAGGAGACCCAATGCGAAGAGGGCGAAGAGTTGTTGCGATGAAGGTGCCATTGTGCTGTGAAGGTAGTGCACAAGCTAAATCTTTGTGAGAACCAAGTGAGAACAAGATGATCAGAAGAGTCTTCGAGGATGGGTAGAGAGTTGCTGGCTGGAATGGAACAGACGATGGAGCACTCCTTCGCCATCTATATCTACTTTTCCTTGGTACCAACCACCTGTGCCATGTCAGCCACCAGGCTTGAAGCATCGTGAAGACGATACGCTACGCTCCATTGATCAACAATGAAGATGATGCCTTCAGAGCCGCATCGAAACGATCTGTAGGACGGCCGCGCAATCATATACACTTTTCGTGGCTGGCCATGGGGGAGGTCGCTCCACAGCCACATGGAAAGAAGAGTGCAGGGACGTGGGCATTGGCGTGCTTAGCAGTGTAGACAAGCATTTTCTCGATGCCTGGATGTGAAACCCGTTTGTGGCTGGTCAATGGTGACTGGGGGAGTGTTTGGGCTAATACTTGCAATGTGAGGCGCATGGTTGTTGGCCTGGCTCGTGCTGGCATCATGAATGCATTTTGCTTTCGATATATCAGCCACACCAGCGATGCTGAAGTCCATTTCGGGTTTAAGATTAGGATGTTGCCCAATTCGGAAAGTGAGGTTGCTGGGGAAAGTCAAACTGTGTCTTAGAGTTAGCCATCAATTTACCATGCGCTTGGCAACGGTTATCAACATCGTCGAACATCTTGAACAATGATATGCGACTTTGCTTCGATAACGCGAATGATGGTTGGATTGTAGAAAGTAATTGAAAAGCGAACTTACCTGCAATGTGTTTTGTTTGGGTCGCGCTGTCACTTCTGTGATCGAGTTGGCGATTTTTTCTTGTCAACGACGAAAGTCGGATTCCCAGGTGAATCAGATGTCTCATACCACCGCCTTTGATGTTTTACCCCTCGCCGCTGCGTTCATCTTCCTCTCGTCGTTACGCGTCCTGTAGAAACCTGAGCCTGGTGCAGTGTTGCTCTGCGTCATTCTGAAGAAGTCAAGCACTACCCTGAAATAGCGGTTTTTTTTTTTTTTTTTTTTTTCAAGTCAGCTGCCTTGACGGACATTTGGTTTTCCACAAAAATATTACATTGACGTAGATCGGGCCAATATATGACTAAAAAAATGTTAGGATACTATCCACTCAGCCCGTGGGTATTGAGATTAGATAGACAAGAGAGACAGAGAAGCAAAAGAAAGACCAAGCCTGCCTTACAAACCCGTCCGCCTTCTAGCGAACCTCCAGCTCCGTAGTCTTGGTAATACCCTGAGGTTCCGCCTGAGCCTGGAAGCCGACCTCTCTGCCCTGTGGCGGACCCACGCGCGCACAGAGAGCTTCTTCTTCATCAGCAGCGGCTTTGCCACCGTAGCATGAAGCCAGGCTCGAATTGGTGGTACCTGAAAACGGACTGAATAGGCTGCGACGGAAAGTGAGGCGCTCGGCGGGAGGTGTCTCGTTCCGCTGGTCCTCCATCTCATGGTTCTCAACTGGCATGGCTTCGATCTCCGCAACATCCTTGGACTTGAACATCGAGTGCTTGGAGCTGGAGGTAGTGGTGCCGTTGGATGCGACGGCAGTAGCAGCGGAGTCTTCGCGCTTGGAACGGCGGGCGGACGAGCCGTAGCTGGAAGGCAGCGAGTTGAGGAGTTTGGGCCAGAAGCGCTGGATCAGACAGCGAAGGGTTGGCGCGCATGAGCAGAGGATGGCGACGTTCATTTCGACCGCGGACCAGATGCAGAGGAGCGGTGAGTGCCAGGTTTGGTCGGGGTTGACGGCCATGGGGTAAATGTAGACGAGACGCAGGACGGAGATGAGGCATGTGCTGTGGACGGAGATGTTAGTTATGTTGCAGATATTTTATAGGAAAGCGACTACTCACATCAAGCCAACGCCGAACACCGCGAATAGGAGCGTCTTCTGGCGCTTGGGCATGTCGAGGCTGTTGATGACTCCGATTGGAAGAAGAGCGGTGGCAATATCAGTCACAATGTTGATGGCAGCATTGGTGTACCTTTACGCTTGTCAGCTACATGGGACTTGCTCGAGCATAGGCGCATTGCACAACTCACCAGACCTCCAGGCGTGGAAGACAACGCGGGTCATTGAAGAAGTCCTCGGCTGTCCAGAATACGTGAATGGGAACACACATGACCAGCGCGCTAAAGACCGTCCAGAGAGTCCACAAGATAATCATCACGATCATGCCATAGCACAACCTGCGGAAGTTGATCTGCGGGAAGATCCTGAGATATTGCAGCATGATCGAAAGCTTCGTCAACCCCAGTGCAGCATAATATGTCCAAACAGATGCCCAGAACCATGCGGCGATGAAAGCCTTGTCCTCAGGAGGAAATTCCCAGGCATGCTTGCCCATGCCATATTCGGTCTGCTTGTAGGTGGTGATGCAGAAGACGATCGAGAAGACTCCAGAGACCAGGATCAATCCATCGTCGAAACCAGCTTGCTTAGCGACGAACGTGCGAGCGCATACACGCGCGATGATGGCCAGACAGGCGAGGATGGTGAAGATGACGGTGACGGCGTAGAGGGAGAGCTGCGAGGCGTGGCCCGAGATGGTGGATCGCTGAGCTGCGAGCTCTTCAATATCCATTTCCGCCATTGGTGTACCTTTTCACCTCTTTTTTTCCACAACGTAACGAAACAGAGAAGGGCCTGCGATTTGCAATACCTGCAATTTGGAATACCCACGCGAAGATGTAAAGAAAAAACAAACGTGGATACTTAACCCCTAGGCTGTTATACGCTGCCCCTAGCCTTATATCACTCGAGTATCTACCGAGTGTACGCGTTAATTGAATTTGCCTGGGGAGACAAGATAATGAGAGACCGTTATTGCGCGTAAGATGAGGTTCGGAGTGCTCAGTAAGACCCTTGACTGCCGGAAGAACTGTGTGCCATGGGGTCGCGCGAAAGAATGTCTCTTAAGCTCGTTGTGTTATAGCCCCTCATAGACGAAGTATTGGCTTTGTATCTTCCCCAACGGACCTCGTGCCGGACTCGGCATGGGAACAGGATGGTACTTCATGTGTACCATGGCGGCGGGATATGACACTTTCTGTAGGGATGCGCGAAACAATTCTCTGGGTTGCCGAGCATGGGTATAAGAGAAGATATTCGATGAAAGGGAAGAGGAAGAACAAGCAGATGGAGTGAGATGTTCTCGCGAAGCCATCCAGGGGCAGTCGCGGGGGAAAGGACAACCAATCACGGGCGATCAAGATTGACGGTTCATCACCAACGGTCTACTCTACCACATCAGACAACTAATAGCAGATCCTCTCGTAAAAGACATTCTCTCCATCCGAAATGCATTGACCTTCCAGCACCTTTCACCAAGCCAACATACATTCCAAGGAATCTTCTCTGCGGGCTTGTGATAGCATTGATCCCAGCAGCTCGGCGCTCATGCAATACGACCAACTCTGAGGCCTTATCACGACGCGAACACCACCTCCTGCACCATTGGCACAATCCCGATTCTACGGTTCGCAGGACTTAGTACCAAAGCTCATGCGAAAGCCGGATGTTGGATCGCGGACATTCGCAACACTCGGATGCAGTAATTGCAACTCGACGCGAGACAAAAGTTGAGTACCCCTCACTATAGGTGCTCACATCACCGGTGTGTCGGTAGGCACGGAAGACGAAAAGTGATGAGGTGACCTGAGGTGACTACTCAAATGAATGGTGACCCTGCCTTGGTCGCGTCAAGGCATGCCAAAGAGAGCAGCGCAATTGATATTTCTTTTTGTTGTACATGTATCGCTATAGAACGGCCACTTCATACTTTTTTAGAGGGTACGAGCGCCACGCATTCTTCATCATAGCTACAAGTGCCCACTACTAAGCCACCTTGCGATAGGAATGCCTAGATTAGGTTTTGTAGACATGCCCAACTTTGCAAGTGATGGAAGAGCCACGAAAACGAAAGAATTTCTTCCAGATGGTGTTTCTTGCGTTAAGATAGTATTCATGGCGTGGGTTCATCCACTTCCAATCGTCTCATTCTTCTCCGCCCTTATTCAATGCAGTATGCTCAAGTCATGCATCGACTACATATATACAACATCCATGCAAGCACCCATCAGTCACATCAATCGTCCTCCTCCTCCGCACTCTCCGTCATATCCAACTCCCTGAGCACATTCTCAATCTCCCTCGGATCACTGATGCCCCAAACGCCACCACCCTTAACACCACCCTTCATACCCACTTCCTTACCCACAAGATTCCTCCCCACCTTCCCGGGCCCAATCCCAATCCACCGCCTCACCTTGTCCTCCTTGTGCAAATAGACAATACTGTCATGCCACAGCACCGTTTCCACAGCCTGCCGCGCGAGCAGGTCTTTAAGCTGCTCTTTGCTCGCGAAAGGTCGTGCCGTCACGTTGCTTATGGCGGGGATGCGGCCGGGCCAGAGCACGACGCTCTCGCCTTTGGCGGTCGGTGAGTCTTGCGATAGCATCCGCTTCATCATATCTGCCGCGGGTGCCATTAAGGGTGAGTGGAAGGGCGAGTCGCTTTTCAGGCGCACGGCGCGCGGGTCGTGGCCTGCGAATTGCCGCAGGTGCGTCAGCAGCTCGTTGATCCGTCGGATGCTGCCCGAGAGGACGATTTGGTTTTTGGCGTTGACGTTTGCGATAAGAACTTGTTCCACGACTGGGGAGTCGTAGGCGACGCCCGCGTCTACTTTGGCGCCTTCGCTGGCGTGGCCGAGGAAATCGTGGATCGCGCTCACCATGCTGGCCATGTGTTCCGGTTCGCTCACGAGAGCTACCATGCCGACTTCTTCCCCGACGTCGCGAGAGCAGCGCTCGAACACCTCGCCTCGCCGACGGACCATTTTCAGCGCGTCGGGTTCGCGCAGGTAGCCGCCGGCGACGAGGGCCGCGAATTCGCCTAGCGAGTGACCGAGGACGACGTCGATGCGCTCGTCGGTTTTGAAGCCGAATTCGCGCTCGAGAACGCGCAGGATCAGAATGCTGGTCGCCATGATGGCGGGCTGGGCGTTGGCGGTCGCGGTGAGGAGGGAGTTGGGGCCGTCGGCAATGATTTTGGAGAGGGAGATGTTGAGGGTCGAGTCGATTTCGTCGAGAATCGGTTGGACTGTTCGTGGGAAGGCGGCCAGCCAGTCGCTTGTCATGCCTACTCTTTGTACGCCTTGGCCGGGGAAGAAGAGGGCGGTGCGTGGGCGTTTGGGTTTGGATGGAGTGGTGTTGGTGGCATTGTGGCGGGTCTGTGTGTTGTTTGTACTGCTTGTGCTTCTGGTGTATATTGTTGGTCGGAGGGCGGAAGGGAGGGATATGAGGCTTGAGGGTGGGTGTATTGATGTTGATGATGTGAGGCGGATCGCGGAGCGTGACATTGCTCCTGGCTAGAGCTTGTGAGGGGTTTGAAGAGGTATATGAAGGGAATAGAGGAATATGAGAAGCTGTACTACCAGTCGAAGTATTGATTTGGAAGGGAGTCGTTTAGTGGAACGTTCACTAACAGTCACATGAAGTAGACTGGTCTAGTCCAGTGCTTGGAGAGCTCTCTCGCGCGTGAAAGGACCTTGGCTGCTTGGACGTCAGCAGCTCGAGTCAAGTGGATCTCCCCACGATATCTCCTTCCACCTCGTCTCCGCGTCCCGGCTGATTCCGGCAAGAGATCCAAGTCGCTGGTCTGGCCGGGTGGGCGGGAGTGATAGATTTGATCGATATCTTGGCCTGTTCACCCAGTGGAAGCAGTCTTTACCATCGAATGGCCGTGACAGTGATATCCAGATACTTGTAGGGGAGACCAGCTATTGTCCAGAGGTCCTCATATATGTAAAAGCAGGTCTCAGATATTCATCCAGTCTCATCCTTGAGGCTGAGAAAGTCATGTCGATTAGAAGAATCATGCCTGGCTGAAAGGCAACAGATCAATGAGGGCTTCCAGGGACGTAAGCTGAATATGTCCGAGATAGGAAGTAACCTCTCAAGAAGACGCGACGAATGCATCTTGCTGAATGGACATGCCTCAAGTAATAGCAATACTTCACTTCCCTCGGCAGACTTGCCTCTCACAATTCTTACCATAAACAGAAGGCACGGCTAAGGCGCAAAAGCTTAATCCTTCCGCTCTGCGAGTTGCCGCTGGCGGGCGCTAACTCTGGAATCCATCTGCCAGTGCTGCCCTCTCACAGCTGCCCAAACGCCTCTCTTACACATATTTCGCCTATACCAATAAAACCAGTACCGACTGCACCAATTACTACAACTTCACTCATTCACTTCACTTCACTCCCCTGGACACATCACATGACCACGCGGCCTGACACATGGCCGCGCAGGTCACCACGCCCTCGCAGTTCCAGCGAGCCCTCTTCCACGACTCCCGTCACGCCAACCACAGTCTCCTCCCGCACACTCTCTGGTCCTCGCGCCTCATGTATTCCGCCCAGGCTCTAGCCTTCCCTCTGGCCTTCTGGTTCAAGCCTGTCTGTGTCGCCTTTGCCCTGGTATGGCTCACCTACCGCGCCTACCAGGTCTTGAACAAACCATTGGACGAGCTTGCTTCCCTCCTCGGCTTTGACATTCCCTTCACTCCCATCATAGACTTGGCTGGAGTGAAGGCTGATGGTGCTGTCATCCACTGGTCTTTGCCTGAAAAGCAGAAGCACAGAAATACACTGAAGTATGAGATCCACGTGAACGGAACTATCATCGACACTGTATCGCTTCACGAATCCGCCGTTTCCATTACCGGACTCCAACCAGATGCCTTTCACGTCGTCCGTGTCGCGCTTGTCAACAGTCTAGACTTCAGCTCTAAGAGCGCACCAATCCGTTTTCGCACCAAGCACGCCTCGTCAGGAGACTTTTACCGACTTTCTGGAGAGACTCACGATGCCGAACATGAGCACGCAAACCACGTCCTGCCCCAGGTCAAGCCCTTCCGTGCGCTGAAGGACTTCACGCCCGCCTCGCCGAATACCATCGCTCCGCCCATGACCCGTGAGAATAGCACCGGTGGACTTCATAAGCGTAGCATCACTGGACGACGCCCGTCTCCTTCAACTTTGGGTCTTGACGGCAAGCAGGATGTCGACCAGGATCCTTCTCAAGGTTCTGAAGTGGTGCTCGTCCAGCAACTCACCGAGAAACTGAATTCTGTTAGGCACGAAACTGATGAGAGCGATAGGATCGCGAAGGAAGAGGAGGAGGAAGAATCAAGAATCAAGGATGAGTTGATTAAAGAGCGGGATGCACTGAAAGCTGATGCTCAAGAGAAGGACAAAATGAATCGTAATCTGAAGCGGGAGGTCAACCTGTTGGAGAGACAAAATACAGCAGCGCAGAACGAGCGGACAAAGCAGGAGAAACTGCTGTTGGCGAAGAAGCAAGAAAGGCAGAAGCTCAAGGATGATATGGTTCGTTGGGAGCAGGAGACGGAACAGTTCAAGGAAGAGCTGGAAAATCTCAAGCAGCAGAAAGTGGCATATCTGGAGAAGGTGGCGATTGAGAAGGAAACGCTTCGTCAGCAACAGACTCAAGATGCAGCTGCTTTGAAGGCTCTGGACGACGAAGTCCGCGAGACTAACATTGAGATCAAGAAGCTTGAACGCGCGGCGAAGAACAACTCTCCCAATGGCGCAGAGCCAGAGCCAAGTCTAGTTCAGCAGCTTCAGCAGGATGTCGAGGAAGACAGGACTTTCTACATGCGTCGCCTTGATTTGCAACATCAATACGCTGGCGCTGTGCAAAATCTCGAGAGGGCCAAGCACTTCCACTCCCAACAAGCCAAATACCTGGAGAACGTCCGCGCGGAAAGAAGACGAACCGAGGAAGCCGCTGCTGCTTCTGCTGCGAGAGAGTTTCCAAGCCCGCCTCCAGCATCTGAACGTGGCATCAGACGGGGAGACAGTCAGCGCAGTCGCCATACGAGCAACGACAGTCCACGCATGGGCAACTTCCCACCCGTGTCTTCATCTTCGCCTTTCGGCAGCGGATTGACTTCGACAGCTTTCTCTGCGGCGCCATTCCTCAACATTCATAATGGAATGACAATCCCCGGCCCTACAGAGTCACTGAACATGAGCGAAGAAGAGAAGGACCGCCTTACTGGAGGTGCACCCATGAGTCCTGGCGCTGGTGCAGAGTTGCTCCCGGCGGATCTATTTTCCAGCGATGACAGCAGACACGCTGCCGAGAATGTCCAGCCGCTGCCGGGTCTTGGAGCGCTTCCCGGTCTGGGTGGTATCAGTCTTCCTGGTCTAGGTGCTCAACCAGGTCAGCAAGACTACCCTGGTCCTGGGCCTGTTTCACCAACCTCGCCACCTAGTAGAACGCCCAGTCTCTTCGCCTCGCCTCGCCACTCCCAGAATAATCTCCCAACATCGCCAGACAATTACATGGACTCCGACCGTCGCTCAATTCACTCTACCAGATCCAACCGCGCAAATTCTAGTGCGAATGCGGGGAGCAGATTCAGTAGTATGTTCGGCATCAAACCCCGTGTTAAGAACTCATCCATGGACGATGGCGCCGGACCGGCTCTGGGTAAAGTCCAGTCCCAGTCCATGCCTCGACAAGATCAAGGCATTCCAGGACTTGACTCTGCAGCTAGAAGACGCAACAGCTCGATTTCGGGAACCATGTTCGGTGACGTTCTGGGCGACGCTGAAGGTGGAGCTGAGAACAGCCCAAAGCAGCCTACTTCCCAAACGAAAAAGCTTCCATTCGCCTTGAACAACCTGAACAACATGTTTAATAGAGACAAGGGTCATGATGGATGGCCCTCGAATTTCCTTGGCCGCCGCCCTGCTTCACCTCGTCCAGGATCGACGCATTCTTCTGAGCTCCCACGTCCGAGCTTTGACAGTAGCCGCTGGGGAGTCGATGCCTGGCCTTCCAGTGATGCTGCCAGCGCAGCTCGTGGCAGTCCACTCTCCTTCGGAGGCGGTGGATGGAACGCCCCTCTCGGCAGCCAGCAGTCACGCATGTACGGCTCCCGTCACCCCTCTAGAAGACCTTCAGTCCAACACGGCGCCTCCGGCCCGCCTGAGGACATCATGGAAGACGAAGACTCCGACGCCCTAGACTCGGACAGAAAGCCGCACCTAGCACCGATCGGCACCAAACCCCCTCCCGGCCTGCAGCAAAAATCCGCCAAGCAAGAAACCGCAGCAGCAGACGACGCCGACGCCGACGCAAAACTCAACCCCAACGCCAAAGACTTTAAGAGTTTCTTCTCCTCCATCCGCCTCAGCAGCAAAGACAAAGAAAAGCTGAAAGAAGCCGAAAGCACCGCGACCACCCCGGGCGCCAGCAACGCGCAGACCCTCCTCCCGAGCGAAATCGACGACTCCTCCCCGCCCCTATCTCGCAAATCCCGCGACGCCCGCAGCACCACCACCATCGAATCGTCCCACGCTCCCGAATCCGTGCGCAACAGCATGGACCTGGCACGCACGCCTTCCTACTCCAACGCCTCCGAAGCCGCCACGTCAAACTCCAACGCCTCCCCCATGCTCGCCGGCAGCGCGTCGTCTTTCGGCAAGGAGAGTTTCATGAGCAAGCTCACGCGCAAGAGCTCGAGCGGCATGTTCTCCCTGCCGACGTTCAAGCGCGATAAGTCCCGCTTGCTCGCGCCGGACGCGGTGACGAATGAGGATGACGAGGAGGCGCTGAGCGCGAGTCAGGGCAGTTTGAGGGGGGAGAAGGAGAGGGATGCTAGTGGGGGGCAGAGGGGTTCGCGTTCTTGGAGTACGGCTCTTAAGTTGGGGAAGAAGAAGAATGCGGGGAGTAATGCTGCCGCTGTTGCTGGTGAGGCGCCGAGTGTGAGTGGGTTGAGTATTACTAGCTCTGCTGCTACGGCTGATGAGGAGGATGGTCCTTCGACTCAGCAGTAGCGAGGTTGTTTGTTTGTTGCAATGGGGGAACTGCGAGAAGGGAGAGAAACAGGACGGTCGTGCGTAGAATTAGAAACTCGTAGTCCTCAGCTTTCGAATCGTCGATTGCATACTCTACTTTGGTATTTTGATAGCGTTTCTCGATTTTACCCGTCTTTCCCTTGCTGGGCTTCACGTTTCTTTCATCTATTATTCGGTGGACACACATCATCCTCTCGATAGACTTCTGCCCTCGCAACAATCGGCTTGTGCTGAATCTGAATGTGAGAGAATTTGCTCGCTGGCTTGCTTTGCTTTGCTTTGCTTGTTTTGCTCGCTTACTGCCTGGCTAGCCGGCCGGGTAGGAAATATATAGATCATAGATCATTAGATAACAATGGAAAAGAAACAAAAAGAAAATGATGCGCCCAAATGATGCGCCCAAAATGCCCCATCAAACGCCCCATTCCCCTGATAAAAAGAAAAGTTCCAGTGAGAACCCCATCTCACCGCGCAAATCAAGCCGCCTGCCCAGCCTTCTGCATCCCCCCGTCCCACAACCCCCTACTCGTCTCGTCGATCCGCCTCTGCTGCTCCGCGATCTGCCCCTCGCTCTGGCCCTTCCCATCCGCAGCCGACACGGACGTAGAAGCGTCCTGCATCTCCTTGTCGCCATCTTTGTCCTCGTCCTGCACGCGCTTCGGATTCGTCGAACTCGCCCCGTCCATCATGCCCAAACCGCCAGAACGCAACTGATTAATCGCGCGGACCGTATCGATAGCCTTGTGCAGGGTGCGGCGCGCGTTGAAATTCTTCTTGACAGTCGGGAGCAAGTCCTCCTCGCCCCTGTCGGATTCCGGCCCGGCGATCCACGGGTGCGACAGCGCTTCGTGGCTCGTCATGCGCGCCGTCGGGTCGATGGTCAGGCAGCGCTTGATGAACTGCCGGGCCTGCACGGAGACGCCG
Organism: Cladosporium sp. IMV 00045; assembly: GCA_001931905.2. Classification (NCBI taxonomy): domain Eukaryota; kingdom Fungi; phylum Ascomycota; class Dothideomycetes; order Cladosporiales; family Cladosporiaceae; genus Cladosporium; species Cladosporium sp. IMV 00045. Next base: position 113,805 of record MSJI02000853.1, on the reverse strand, counting down.
CGCCAGTACTCGAGCGGCGTGAAGCTGTAGTCGGCGACGAGGATGGCTTGCATTTCTTCCAGGTTGCTGTCGCGGTCGAAGGGCGTGTAGCCGCACAGCAGGAAGTAGGTGATGACGCCGATGGCCCAGACGTCGACGGGCTTGCCGTGGCCGGATTTTTTGAAGATTTCCGGCGCCATGTAGCCTGGTGTTCCGCAGGTTGTGGTGAGCACGTGGAATTGCTCTTCGTCCATGATGCGGCTGAGGCCGAAGTCGGCGATCAGCAGGTCGGCGTTGTCTTCTGGCGTGCGGAAGAGGAGGTTTTCGGGTTTCAGGTCGCGGTGTACGATTCCGTGGTCGTGGAGGTAGGCTACGGCGGAGAGGGTGGCGCGGATGAGGTCCGCGGCGTCGGATTCGAAGTAGCTGCCTTTGCGGCAGATGCGGTCGAAGAGTTCGCCGCCGAGGGCGAGGTCGGTGACGAGGTAGACTGTGGGATTGAGTGTGAGTAAGGCATATGCTCATGAAGATGTGGATGGAGAAGCGACGCCAAGTCCTCACTCACGATTGTTCATAGTCTCGAAGTAATCCACAAGCGTGAGGATGTTCTGATGACCCATAGAGACGCGCTTCAGCACGGCGATCTCGTTGCGCACCATGTGTTCGCGCCCGGCCATAAGGCGCTTGTTGATGACTTTGGCGGCATAGTAGCGGCCAGTGTCGATGTGCACGCATTCCTTGACGACCGAGTAGGAGCCGGCTCCCAGCGTCTTGCCCGTCTTGTAGCGGCAGGGCTGGACCTGCGCTTGGGGCTGCGACATGGTGTGTGTGGGTGGGTGAGGGTATATGTGTGTGTGTCTTTCTTTCTCGGTTAGGCAGTAGGAAAGGTGATAATTCTCTGATCCGGGTGGATGTAGAGGGGGAGGTGTTGGAGGTGAGGGTGGGGTGTTGTATAGACAGAGACAGGCGGAGGGCGGTTAGTGAGAAATACAAGTATACGAGATAAGATGTAAGTGAGGTGTGCAGTGGAGGGTTCAGGCAATAATAAGCAAGTCAGCCCGCCAGGCCGCCCTGAGCTGGCGTCGAGGTCCAGCCGCGCAAAGGGTCCACAAGGCTGGCAGTGCTTGATGCCGCCGCTGCGGGGTTTCTCGCATGTGAAGATGCTTCGCTTGCGTTCTTGTTATCATTATTAGAAGATGTGAGAAAGTGGACTTGCACAAGTACGACATAAATTGAAATAATAATTCATTTGAACATAATCTATCACACCAGTTTTAATCCCTTTCAATCTACTGAGTATACTGCCTCTGCAAAAGACGCGCGATAGTCTGCAATTGAATATTGCTCGTGCCCTCATAGATCTGGCCAATCTTCGAATCCCTCCAGAACTTCTCCGCCAGGCCCTCCCTCACAAATCCCATGCCGCCCATCCACTCGATAGCCTGCCCGCTGACTTTACCGGCGACTTGACTGGCGTACAGCTTAGCCATGGCGGCGTCTTTGACGAAGTCCTCGCCGGCCTCCTTCTTGCGCGCGGCGTTGTAGACGAGTGCGCGCGCGGCGCTAATCTCGGTGTAGGCCTGCGCAAGCTGGAATTGCATGCCTTGGAATTCACCGACGAGCGAGCCGAATTGCTTGCGGTCGTTCCAGACGTAGTTGGCGGCGTTGCTGAACGCACCAAGTGCCAGGCCGGTCATCTGCGCGGCAATGCCGATGCGGCCTTCGTTCAGCAGGCCGATGGCGTACTTGTAGCCCTGGCCTTCCTCGCCTAGAAGGTTCTCGCGAGGGACTTCGACGTCGTCAAAGTTGAGGACGCAGGTAGAGGAGGCTTTGATGCCGAGTTTCTTCTCCTTCTTGGCGATGGACAGGCCTTTGGTTTCCTTGTCCATGACGAAGGCGGTGATGCCCTTGTAGCCCTTCTCGGGGGCGAGGTTGGCGAAGACAATGAAGAAGCCAGCTTCCATCGAGTTGGTGATCCACATCTTGCTGCCGTTGATGCGGTAGCCGTCGGCGGTCTTTTCGGCTTTGGTCTTGAGGGCGAAGGCGTCGGAGCCGGAAGCGGGTTCAGATAAGCAGAAGGAACCGACGGTGTTGGTGGCGAGTTTGGGAAGCCACTTCTTGCGTGACTGCTCGCTGCCGTACTTGAGGATGGCGGTGTTGACGAGGGTGTTGTGCACGTCGACCATGACTGAGACAGAAGGATCGACTTTTGCGAGCTCTTCGATACCGACGATCGCTGCGGTGAAGTTCATGCCGGCACCACCATACTTCTCAGGAATCTCAATTCCCATGAGACCTTGCTCGAAGGCTTGCTCGACAATAGCCGGGTCCATCTCTTCCTTCTCGTCCATCTCGCGGACCTTGGGTAGGATGTCTTCGTTGGCGAACTTTGAGACTGTGTCGGCCATGGCTTGTTCGACTTCGCTGAAGTGGGTGATAGGAGTTGGGAGCATGGCGGAGAGGTCGAAGGGTTCACCCTCGGTGGTGATGTTGTCTGTGTCGTAGCTCTTCCTGGCGGTGGTGGAAAGGCATCTTGAGCTGTGAAAGAGGATGAGTATGGGCGTTGCTGTTGCTGTATTGAAGTCTTGCTTACACTGGAGCTGATCGTACAAAAGGCACGCGAGCTGCTGAAGAGCGTAATGTGGTGGAAGAAGCGGCAGCTCTTGCGAGCGGTCTGAGGGTACGGGCGAGTGGCGCCATGTTGTATAGTGGGAGAGGTGTGTTGCTACAAAAGGCGAGGCGTGTATCTATGGGTGAAGCAGGGTAGACGCGTGACAAGGGGAGAGGGTTTTGAGTGGTGATATTGGAAGAGGAAGGAATCAATAATAAATATCACAAGAGCAAGAAGAGCGCCGCTTCAGCCGTCACAAGCCAGCCAATGCTCTGCTTATACCGAGCAGTCTGTCGCTCCTTCCTTTGCCTCGGCTGCGGAGAGATCTGGGGCAAGCCGAAGGTTCAAGTTCGGTTTTTGCTCGGAGGAGGATGTCTATCACCATCGTTCTTTCGTGCGAGTTTCCTCCCGCCTGCCTGCTGTTGCCAACAACCTTCTTATCCTTGATATTAAGCTTAAATTGACTGATCATGGTATCATTGCGGATGGCGCGGATGACAAACTGAATGATCTGCATAAGGACGCCAGATCCGTCGAAACGTAACTCTCATGAGCCTTCACCACACTTTTCTCTAGTATCCGTGGACAATCCTCTAGTTAACCTCAGGTCAAGTGTACTGATCGAGAAGAGCATACCATCTTTCACGTAATACCTTGTTCATGATAGTACAAGATTGTATAGATCACCGTAAGTGAATTGGATCCTCCTCTGCCCGCCAAGGACAGCAGCTTCACATTGGCTTTCTTTGCCCTCCATATGTCCGCCCCGCAGTTCGCAGCAGCAACGTCAACAACACCCCTCAGCCGCCCGTACTCATCAACAGCAAAACAAGAGAACAAAAAAAAATGCCATTTCCCTTTGCTTTGCCAACCACGAGCTCTACCAATCTCTCAGACTTCCTCTCCAGCACCACACACCCCTCATTACCTTTACTGGCCACAACCAAACGCAGCGTCTTCAAAGATGCCCTGAAGAAACACAAACGTCTCGCCCCACGTGACCAACCTTCACATCTACCCGCCGTACAGGATGCTGCCAATGCCTATATCCCCTACCTTCTCGCCCTCAACACGGCCTCAGGATACCGCGACGTCGGCACGGAGGAAGTCGAAGTAGAAATCCTCAAACCTCTAGAAGTCGAGTGGCGGACCACGCTCTCTGCATCCCTCCCAGGCCGAGAACCACCACGCCCCAAACTCACCGGCCTACATCATGAAGTCGCCTTCACCCTCTCCTCCCTGGCATACACCTACACCCTCCTCGCCCGCTCCCAACTCCGCATACTCTACGGCACCAATGTCTTCTCCCCCGACCAAAGAACCAGCACCATCACCACAGCAATGAAACACCTCCTCACAGCCCACAGCATCCACACCTTCATCCTCACGCTCCCCACCATCTCCGCCTCCTCCAAAGGCTCCCCGCCCGACATCCAACCCTCAACAATCACAGGCCTCGCCTCCCTCGCCTTCGCGGAAGCAACCCTCGTCGTCCTCCTCAAAGACGACGCCCACGCCGCCGCCGTCGCCGACGACCGCAACGACAACAACACAGACTGGATGTACAAAGCGCCATCCATCCCCAAAGGCCGCGCTCAACTCTATGCCCGCATCTCCCTCGCCGCAGCAGAGCACGCCACGCAAGCCCACGGTCTACTCGCCCGCTGCCCCGCCGGCAAATTAGACGAAGGCCTAACAACTTACGCCAACGACCTCCGCCGCACCGCCAAAGCGAAAGCAATCCGCTTCCTAGCCATCAACGCCGACCTCTCAGGAAACACAGGCGAAGCTCTCGCCTGGCTGAACGCCGCGAAGCGCGAGCTTGGCTTGCCATCCTCTTCCTCCGCCTCGTCGTCAGAACGCAAAGGTCTCCGCGGCCTAAAGCAAAGCTGGGCCGAGCGGCGCGAAGATCGACGCGTCGAAAAGGGCGGCGCGGAGTGGGGACTCGATGCTGGGCGGTTGGAGGAGGCGCGTGTCGTGGAAATGCTAGACGTCAAATGGGAGAGGGAGAATAGCGCCGTGAACGTGCAGATCGTACCGGACTTTGAACCTTTGCTGGCGCAAATTCCGACGGGGAGGGATTGTTTGACTGCCCTCACTTGGGCGCCGGAGAGGCTTGATGCGGTTGAGCTCGCACAGTTGAGGGCGCCGGTTGAGAAGGCTGAGGGGGTGTTTGGTGGGGACGAGGAGGATAGTGGGAGTGAGAGTGGTGGTGCTGCTGTTGGTGGGTATGCGAGTCCTGGTGCTGCGGAGCCGGTGGGTGCGTTTCCGGGCACGGCGGCTGAGTATGGGGTTGGGAGGAGTGGGACGAGTAGTAGTTATTACTAGAAGGTATGTGGGAGGGGTGGAAGGTATTGAATCTAGATTTGGATCTGAGTTATCTATCTCGTCTGTTGCAGAGCCCGTCTTGGGCTTTTGACGTATCAGAATCACGATCTGCCTAATTCTGAAAAGGAGTAGAGGTATATGAGAAAAGCAAAGATATCAAAACCTGCAGCTGCTGAACCCGCGGCTCTTTACTTCCCACAATCAAGCCGTACAATATGTTCAGCAATCAATCTGACAATGACAGAGAAAAGATATCAACATAATATAGTACAAGTCGGCATCCCGCCACGCTATACATACCTCCATATCTCTACACACACTCATATGCATCCACAAATATTGACAGTACATCTACAACTTAACGACCTCCCACCCCCTCAAATCCAACTTCCCAAGCACCCCACCCAGCCTCCCCTGCGTCTCGATCCCACCAACCCACTCCTTCCTCCCCGCCCACGCACTCACAAACCCCTCCGGCCCCGAAACAAACAACAAATCCTTCCCCTCCTCGCCCTCACTCTCCGGCGAAAACGCCCCCCTCACCAGCGTCGTAGCATCCACAGGCCGGATGAAACTCCCCTCCTCGTCCACGAAGTAATCGACCGCAACTCTTCCCCCGCCAGCGCGTTTCAGCGCCTCAAGCCGACGCACGACATCGCTCTTCGCCCGGCCCTCCACCGCTGTCGTTTGCGCTGAGTCGTCTTTCGCTGGCGTACTGAACGGGCTAAACCAGCCTGCTACCGTCTCGCCCCACGAACTGCTCGGCAGCACCGTGTCGCTCTTCCCGCCCTCGCAGTCTTCCCTTCGCCTGTTCGCCCAGAGGATGTGCACGTCCGCGCCCTGCGCTTGCGTCTGAGCTGCTTCAGCAGCTTGCAAAGCGGGAGCGATGCCTGTACCGCCCGCGAGAAAGATTATCTTGCGCGCGCGCGTAGCGGGAGGGAGAGTGTATTCTGCGGTCGGACCGCGCAGCTCGATTTCCGCGCCGGGTTGGAGGCGGTGAAGGTAGGAGGAGACTTCGCCGTTGCGTTCGCGGCGGATCAGGAAGCGGAGTTCTTCGGGCGGCTGGGAGGGGGAGGGGGGAAGGAGGGTGTAGGCGCGCGCGATTTGGAGTTGGGGTTGTTTAAAGAGGATGCTGCGGATTGTGAGGGCGGAAGAGGGGTCGGCTGAGGGTGTGGTGGTGGTTTTCAAGTCGATGCCTTTGCTGTTTGCGGAGAGGGGGCGGAGGGTGAAGATCGAGCAGGTGGAGGAGATGTCTTCGCGCCCTGCGAGGCGGTATTTCACGAAGCCGTCTTCGCCTACTTCATTTCCGTTTCCTGCTGTGCCGTTTTCGTTCTTTTTCTTGTGCTTGTAGGTGCTGTAGCCGAAAGCTACTACGAGGCCGATGGAGACGCCGAGGATTTTGGAGAAGCGGCTGAGGCGTGCGTCGTTGCCTTTGCTGTCTTTGGGGGATGGCGGTTCGTAGTGGGGGATTTGTTGGTTGCGAAGGCGGGTGGTTTGGACGAAGCTCCGGGTGGTCGTTCGAGTTGCGGTTCGTTGGCATTGTTGAGTTGCTCGCGCCGCGAGCGTTCGCGTGTGGGCGATGTTGGGTCGCATTGTTGCGAGGGCGTGACGTGTCTAGATGTGTATGTAGAAGTCGTGTTTGAGGCTCTGCTTGACACTTCGGGAAGTTCAATTGGAATTTAAGGTTTTAAGCTTCACGTCGCTTCCGAGTCCCTGGGAATCAAGTGGGACCTGACGTTAACAGAGGGTTTGACCACATGTGCATGTAAATGTGTCTATTCACACAAAATAGCTAAGTCCGATCTTGATATAGCAGGATTGCATTCAAGAAGAACCCACCAGGCGACACATCTGATGGTGTACGAAATTGACGGGCTTCTTGCGAAAATCAACGTTAAGTAATGTCTCCGTTCTGCCATCAGCTGATTCTAGAGAAACCACATCCCAGAAGTGATCCAAAGGCAGCGTGCATGCATTTCCTCCGAGTGCAATGAAAATCCAGAAATCCGGCGACACATCACTAAAAGACCGTTCGAAGATCGAGCTTTGTGCTCTCGTTACCAATCCATTCCCAAAATCCCTTACGTTCTTACTCATCGCTTTCATCTTCTTCTTAGTCCGGTTCCTTGTCCCGTCCGGCGCTGTAATCTTCAACTTTCCTCATAGAAGCTTCAAGAGCGCCCTGAGCCGTGCGCCTTCGCCAAACATGCTTGAATTGTCGCATGAGCTCTTGCATAGAATCTTCATTGATCTTGCCGAGAGATTACACTCTCAGATTGTGATCGAGAGTCATGACCCTCGCAAGATCAAGCCGAGACATTGGATGTAGGATGCCCACAGGTGATTCTGGATCCATGCGAATTGGCTTCGGCATCATACTTTGCTCTCCTGGCTGGGTTGCGGCCGATTTGTCGGTGTATATGATGCAATGCTCAGATTTGACCAATCCCCGCTTCGCTACGCCTCGTTCGCCGTGAGTTGAGATAGGAAGGACGTTGCAATAAGAAAGACCTTCTCTGATGACTACAAACCTTTGTACTCTGGCTATGGCATCTCCGCCGTATCTTCCTGGTATTACAAATGGGAGACGGACAGGACTTCGAGATTGTTCGTCAGATTCCCCAGCAGGCTCAGACCACACCGTCGAGAATACTTTTCCCAATCCATAGAAGCTTGAGGGCTTACGTGAAATCTCGTTATTGGTAGAGCGAGGATTCTCCGTGTTTACTGTCAGTCGCTGTGTATTTTCGCTTGCCCGCGTCTCTCTTCCCCGCTGGAAGTCTGGTTCTTCGTCAAATTCATGCGATGATGCAACTGTTTGATGGTGAAGGTCCACCGGATTTGGCAACGAGGTCAAGTGTCTTGCAAGTGGGTCGTTTCTCAAGAGCTGACCAAAGCGCCCCTGGGATATCTCGCGAACCTCCGGTGTCTCCACCGCAGCTTTCCCTCGCGACCCGTCAGCACCGTGATACAAGACGTTGTCGGAATAAACAATCGATAGGAACTTGATAGCGGGGTTAGGTGTCATGGCATTCCAGACCGATACTGGGAGCCTAAAGATTAGGTAGTCCGAGTTACTGGAAAGGGCAGCCACAGGCCTGACTACGTCAAGGAAATCGATCGCTGCTATGTTCGCCGGAGCATGATCTCTAAACCACTCTACCCAGGCGTCCCCGGGGGATTGTGTGCCAAATTCGGTCAGCGTGACAGATATCAGAATCCTGCATCGGGACTTCGTTTGAAGCAGGCTCTCCTCGCGTAAGACCACTTGCTGCTGATCGGTTGGTGATGGAACTTCGGGGAGGGGAAGCGGCGCCAGCACAATGCTTTGTTCGCCTATGTGGATTGGCGCTGTGGTCCACTGGTGTATTGCTTTATTTGCCACGATTCTGTGATGGCGCGAGTACACTGTGCACGACGGTGTGTCGAGGTGTTCCAACTCGTAAAATTACGGCTTTCGTGAATGTGTTTTGATTGGAAGCCTTTTCGTTGCCGCAAGCCAGCAAGAAATTTCGTTGCCGCTTTTGGTTTTGATAGACGCCATACTTTTGGTCAAAGTTCTGCACAGCACCAGAGGCATAGCAACAATCAAGGATGAAAAGTACATCTCCTCTGGATTTCAAGACGTTTTCTTGAACCTCGGTCCAGTCGATTTGGGGCGAGGAGGCTGCATGTACATGTTTCGGTGGAAACTTCCAAGCTTTCCAGACTGAGTGTTGCGTGGTTCTGTCGATCTCGCCATGACCGCCATAGTATAGAATGATAAGCCCGTCATCTTCTCTCCCATACAGTGCCTTTGTTTTCGCAATCGCTAGGTCGAGGTCAATTTCTGGATTCCTGCTGGAAGGTATTTTGAAGTGAGTGGTGGAAAATCTGTACTTTGTCTCGAAAAGGCATTGGAGACGCTGAATATCTGCTTCAGTTCCGAGATCATCATCTTCCCAGCTGATCATCAATGCATGCACACTCGCGTAGGGTTGCTCCGGACGTGGAAAAGTGAGTATCGAAAGACCTTCTGCCACTGCCTTGACAAACTCTGAAAGGTTCTGCAGATGTTGGGTCGCGTTCCCATCGGGATACTGAGGAGCGACCGGATGATGCTTGCAAGGCTGAACATAGTAGGAGTCCAAGTCGGACGGTGAACCTTGAGCCATGCCGATATCCGTTGTGGAACAGGATCGCTGTCTCAGGACAATCTGCCGTGCCATATTTGCTGTTTTTCAAGCTCTCTCCATTGCAAACATTCTAGAGCGTGGATTGTGAAAGCGAAGTGTAGAGATGTCGACTTGGCTATCGATGTTTGTGTGATCATTGCTGATTCTCAGCTCGGGCTGCGAAAACGCCACTCATATGCACCTTCGCTTATGCACATCCGTTCTGCAGCAATGTACCACCCCACAAGCCCCTCGGCAAGCCAACGGGGACCTGTCTTTCAGCCCGACATGAGTAAGAACTCTAGATCCACATTCTCGTTCAATCTCTCGGCAACGAAAGACTAAAGAAAGCGGCGCGATTTTTACCATGTCGGGATCAGATCTGAATGAGGTTTACGCCAGACAGCTCCGAAACCATCCAGAGGGACATGCTCTCTACTTCAAGGTACCAGGAAGCTCCATAAAGCCAGGAAGCTGCGGCTACTTCAACCAAAGTGGTCACTGGAGGAACATTGTAGACATCGCCAACGTGGAACCCAAGAGCCTTGAGATGAGGAATGGAAGCCACCAACGAGGCTGATAACAACAGATAATCAAGCTGGGATTGAATGGCCCATCAAATTGTCCGAGAGCGTCCAGGAGAGGAACATTGAAGCCAGCCTGAAAGCTAAGTAAGTCTATCCGGGCCTTCTTGCTGCAGCATTGTGGTTAATGCAGTCAGTATTCCTGATGCTCCTATCTCTGGCGGCTTCACCATGAGTTTCGGCACAAAGAGAGGCGCGGGAGCAGTTCTCATCACCGCTGGAGACATCAAGTGCAGCCAATTGACAAGGGATCTAAAGGCTTGTACGTGGGTGACAGACCCGCAGAACATGCGTAAGCTTCTTGATGACTGGGAGGAGTTCTCCAAACAAAAGCGGACTCTTTGGGTGATCACCGGGACCTACACTGCGAAGAGCTGTGCTCTTTCAGTACTTCATTCCCCAGAATCGTCGGCCACGGTTGGCGTGCAGGCCAACGTAGCAGATGTGCTTCAGGCTAGCCCTACGTTGCGATGGTGGGAGCAAGGGACTGACAAGACCTGGATCAAGTACAAAGACGTGAGCATGCCGAAACCAGAGTTGCCATGTCGCAAAATTGATAATAAAAGGACTCCGGCGTGGTACTGTTCATGAGTGGAATTGCCTTCCGCACAGGCTTCTTCCGCAGAACTGAGGTGAGTGCTCGATGCTAACATGCCGCATACATGTGCTGACTCCAAAGCTTTTCGCTGAGCACAAACGGCTCAAACAAGAGCTGACCCGCGATTCCTCGACCTCAGGTCTCCAGTACGCGATGGATGACGAACAAGATCCGCTGACCGCGGTGGTTGTTCCCGAGTACGTAGGGCGAAAGAGGGAGGAGCTTGAAGCGGAGCTCGAAAGCAGATTCTCCGGTGGTCAGTCGGATAGTGATGATGAGTATGACGCATAAGATTGATGGTTTGCTGAAGAAAGTAACTGGGAATGCATGGTCAAGGGTTGACTGATGGGATCGGATGAACAAGCAGAATAAGAGAAAGCTCGATGGCATGGATGTTTAGAATGTTGACCGGGCCGACTTCGGAGGAAACAATAATATTTCTATTACTCCTTCTTGTTCTTCACAATGAAAGGCCGAAAAGCTTCGTAATCAAGGGCCTAAACAGATCGAAAGAAGCAGTTGTTTGCTCATCTCCAAGTCCTTGTGGGGAGCAATGCATTCTTTTGGTACAGGCAAAATCCCAATCACCAGGCTTCAATCACTTCAGAAAGATGTGAGAACGTAGCCGATAACTGTCGATGGATTCGAACAATCTTTACTTAACACAGCAGCCGAGAAGGTAAAGTGACTGAAAGAAGACGAATGATGACAAAAAACCAAAGACAAACCTCCAAACCACCCAACCACCCGACCGGGTATCAACCCAAGCCTCCCACCATCGCCCATAGCTTATCCCATCAAGGAAACCAGAAACCCGAAATCGTCAAGACGAAGTGCAAATGAGAAAAGAGTCCGAAACCTGAGAAGACCCAAACATCAAAAGGTGCCCACAATGCCAAGATGAAAGGCATCCTACCCCATGCCATCCTATCCCATTCCCAACCAATCCAGGCCTTCCTCCCGTCCTCCAATCCCAATTTTTTCATCCAGAATGTCCCATCGTACTAAAAAGAACCCTCCAAAGCCATCCAGAAAAGGATCCCCAAACCAAAAGCCAAAACTCAAAACATTAAAACCAATATCCCTCCCCACCCTTCGAAATAACAAACTCACACCCCAACCCCTTCCCATCCTCCTGCAACGCGCGCTCGTAATTATTCAGTTCCTCCTCAATGACCTCACTCACATGCGGTCCGTCCTTGAAAGTATCTTTGACGTGTATGACCACCACTTTCAGGCCCTTCAAAGGCGGCTCCCAGGGTTCTTCGTTCGCGGGCGTCTCCTGTGCGAGATTGGTTCGGTTGCCCACGTCAAATGTGCTCGCTTTGGTGAAGCCGTTTGGTCCGAAGTGCGGGCGGTTTTGCGCGTGGTAGTGAGGGTGGGAGGTTGACATGGGGGACATTGGGACATCGGGGCTTGCGTCTGAGGTTGGGTAGGCGGGATTAGAAGGGGATGGTGGGCCTGTGGAGGCCTGCATCGGAGGTGAGTCGGGCATGCTATGGTCGGGCTCGCTGCGGCGGCGGTGGTTCTGGCTCACCGTTCGGCCTGCAAGGCTGCGGCTGCGTTTTCGCTCGCTTTCGCCTACAGCATGGCGTGCGACTTCGCCGCTGGATATGCCGGAGCGTTTGCGCTTCTTGATGTACCTGTCTTCCGCTTCGAGTTGGAAGCGTGCTTCTCGGACTAAAGATGCAAGTGCGCAGAGCTCGGTTATTAAGTGGCGAGGAGCGAGATGGCCAAACAGGTATTCATCTGAGTGGCTGTCGTCGTAGGAGCATTCGATGAGAATGCCCGTCAGGCAGCCGCTGGCTATCTTTTTAGATGCCTCTGCCCAGATCAAGTGGGTGCGAGGGGACAGTGATAGTGAGTCCGGTTCCACGTCCCCGAAGATGAGGATCTCTCTGCCTGTTTCACTGTCCCGGATGAAATACGCTGTACTGTCCACAACGCAGGACCCTTCCTGCGGATGCATATGCGGAGACGGTTGGTTGTTGTGGAAGCTTGCCCTGGGCGTTGGTCCGGGAGTACCGGGTGTAGAGTATTGCGACATAGAACGCGCCAGATTTTGGCCAGTCAGATCTGCGGAACCTCCATGATTGGTGTCTGCAATGTTGGGAATGCTGCCACGGTGTTGGTGTGCCGGAGGAGACTTGGTGCATACACCGTGGCTGACTTTGAACGCCTTCGCGCCCAAGCCATCACAGACGTCGATGTATCCACGCCCTTCGCCCTCGCCCACCATTGGATCACCACCTTCCTTTAACCGTTGGAAAGTGACGAATCCTACACCGCCGTCTTCGTCGCTAAGGTTTGGCCAAATGACGTCGTTGAAGATATGTCGCTTGACGGCGTCAACAGTGCCAGGCAAAGCCGCAAGGGTCTTTGGCTTAGAGGTTGCGTGGAAGGCAGCCGTGTTTATCGCGAATCCAGATATGTGGTCCAGATGGGGATGTGTTATGAGGTAAGTCGAGATATACGTCTGCAGCAGATGCAGCGCATTTGCTCTGGCAGAAGCATGTGGTAGTCTCATCCCAGTGAATGGCCCATGCGACATGTACATGGGTTCCGGTTTGGGCGTTTCTTCAGCATCGGAGCTCTCGGTATCTCCCTCCATGTCTTGTGTAGGAGACAGCGATGTCCTCGCGAGATCTTGGCTCAAGCAAGGCGTCTGAACTCCCTTTGCAGCCTCATGTCTTTCCTCTGCGTCTGCCTGCTGCTTGGTGAGAGCAAAGTCTCTCTCGACGATTCTAGTGATCGGCGCCAAATGGCTGCCGGCGTCCACTGCGAGTATGCTACTTTTCGCCCATTCCGTTGCAGCACTTCGTACCAAGAAGGCAGTGACACTCTCCTCGCTAGGTCCGCCGCTCGCGCCTAGGCATATCACTTGCAGAGCCGGTTTGCGACCGGCACGACTGCCTCTCCCTCTCTTGCCGCTGTTGCTGTTGCCGCCGCCGAACGAAGTGGTTCGGGCGCCGTCCAGATTGCGCCGCAACGCTGACTCTCCGCCAGAAGAGGTGAATCCATGCTCTTCAGTGTTGTTCATGAGGCGCGGCCGCCAACGGCAATGGGCGTGTAAGTAGCCGTCACGCGATCTCGGCCGTATGCAGCAGCGGCTGGCTTGGCGACGGTGGGAAACAGAATCGTCGCTGGCTTGCGATTCAGACGCGTGTCTTCGCGTGGGTATGTTGGTATTGGCGATTGAATTAGTAGATTTTGAGGTTACCGGACTGGTGGGATGGTGATGTTTAGGTCAGCGAGGATCTATCAGCTCTCGCTCAGCCTCGTGTGGACTCGACTGGACTCGACCTCTCTCCACAGACGCGGGGATGATCCACTATTGTACCTTATCGCAACAGCCTATCAACGGTCCTTGGTCCGAGTGCATTCCAGACCGTTGGGTTAGGCTTATGCAGACGTCACCACGCCTCCTTCTTTGTTCTTCTCTAGCAAAAGCATTCCGTTTTCAGTCACTGAAATACACAAATACATGTGTTCATTGATGTGATGATGCCGAACTCTTGTCAACCTTGACGTAAAGGGTACTGACCGAAACAGTGAGAGGTTGGTGTCTCCCAGCAGGTTGGTCGGTGCTGTTAGCCAGCAAGACCAGTATTGGGGGAAATGGATGCAAAGAACGCATATGTATTGCCATATCTTAAGTGCTTGGACATCAGGCATCGAAGGTGCCGCATCGATCAATGGAGTCAGTGACTGTTAGCAAGATGCCCATCGCTGCTTGCCATCTGTAAGTGTAAAATGTCGAGGACAATGGCATAGAGTGCTTTCATTGACATCAAGCAGTCAGGTAGATACGCGTCAAAAGACACAATTTACATTTAATAAGTTATATATGCTCGTTAATCATTGCGTGCTATCAATCAGTCGTAAATGTTCATCCTAGGACAATGATCACAAAAAGGCAGCGCATCGATAAGTTCTTTCATCTCCAACACACACGTGGTCCGGCAACAAAGGTGTGTGATTAGTCAATGAAATTCATCCATCTACTCCTAAGCTAACTGCTTCTATTACGCTTGTCAGTGCTGAGAACCAGTAATAAGTCTTAGTTCGTCGAAAGAAACAACGCCGAGAAAAAGATTTAGCGACGCTGACATCTGTCCAGTGCCCAGATAATAGAAAGCCACGAAGGATTCCCTCATATGAAAAGACCGTGCGTGCAGTCGATACTCATTAGAATGCATGCTTTGGTGCAGAACAATTGCTCTGATACCCTTGGATTTGTCCGGCCGTCGAGAGTGAGACGCGATCTCAACAAGAGTGCGACGCGATATCAACAAGAGTGTGACGTGATAGGAGGTGCGTGACAACTCTTGGATGCGGCAATCCGCGGCTTCTGCTGATGCCTGATCGAGGAATCTACCTGTCCATCCAGATGCCCGGGAACCCCACCGTAGATGTGATGTTTCATACCCCATTCCTTAGATGATCAGTGAACGCAGCAGATGTCGCCTGCCTAAGGACCGAAGTGCTAGCGCTGCACATAACGCGCACTTCAATCTACAGTTCACAATTCGTAACGGTGTCTTTCAAGCGAGCTTCTACTTCCTCTCACACTCTTCCCTCTACATCCATCTCAACGCCGCTGAGCAAGCACTTTGTTGTATTGACACCTCGCGATTCCTAGCCAACTCCACCAACATGAATCAGACTCCAGGTCAAGATCACACTGCTACCATGCCGCTGCAAGAAGTCAGGGTCGTCATAGAGATGGCTTTTCCGGATCCGCAAGTGTTGCATCGTGATCTCGCGCAGAAATATCACAACGTCGGCATGGAGGTGGACAACCTTTGGCACAAGTTCACCAAGAAGCAACGCGAGAAAGCAGTTAAACAGGCTTGCGTCGGTAGCCAGCCACCTAAAACACGCTACGATCGCACTAATCCGGAATTCTGCGCTCTCATCCCAGAGTACAACGTGCGGGACATGAGCTCCCAGCCAAGTCACTTTCTGAACATCTTCAAGTTTCGAGCGTTGACAGCACTACCCGATCAGCTTGACAACGGTGCTGATGGAGCGCTTGGGGACCGAGAGACGGTTGAGAAGGCGATGAACGGGACAGTAGACCCGAATAGACAGCAAGCCCCGGACGGAGCAAAGGTCGTTTTTCTCGACGGCAAAATGTACGGACGGACTCTCGAGCATCACGACGCGACCAAGCTGTTTGCAGGTCTGCCGCCAGCATATGCCGATCGCTACATCGCATCGTGTGGAGTCGGTAATGCAATTCTACTCCGACAAGCAACGCTCTTGCGACTACTCAATGATGTCGTAGAAAAAACACTTGGCCTAGCATCCGAAACGATCGCTCAGAAGGCCCCCGAGACGAGTGTCAACAAAGCACTGTCTGCTGCGCTTTATAACCTCAAAGTCGAAGCCAAGAGCTCCATCACAGAGTTATGTGAGCAAGCGACGGAGTCGAAGGCCGCACTGGAAGACTTCCTACATCTTCTGAGATCAGAGCCGGTTGTACTCCACCAAGGTGTCAACGCCACGTTTTCAAGTCGCGCAGAGCTCGTCTTTGACGATCGAGGCCGAACCATTCCGGCGTTCACGCATCGCGACATACATGCAGCCTTCTTCGACACCATGACCACGACCGTCAAATGCGTCGCGATTTGGGACTACATCATTCGTCTTCTCCAGCTATTCAAAGACGCGCCCAACAAGATCAAACGAACCCTCATCAAACAAGAGCTTTCGAACGCATGTCACCTCGAGTATCGTCGGAGTCAAGCTAGCTTCAAGCACAGGATTGCACCGACCCCACGCATGGCGAGCAAGCGTTTCAGGCGCGTCACAAACAATTCCACGGGTCAGTCAAAGATCGTTATGAAGGGACAGCCAGGAGACTGTACTGTTTCCAACCCCCACCTCCACTACATCCTTCGACTCTGTCATCCGGATACTGCCCCTGACGCCGCCCTGGAATGGATACAAAAGCTGGACGAGCACCATGCTCTATACCTAGAAGACCAGCAGAAACTCAGCGACCCGGAGATGGCTGCGCTGGGAGAACTGGTCATCATCGTCACTTTCATATACAATATGTCCACTACGATTCCCATGGTACCCGCCTCAAGCAAGTCTGGGCTTCTATTCACCGCTCGATCCAAGGAGATGGATGGCAAGTTGAGCAACCTGAAAGCGGAGGCCGACTTTGGAGACTCCCTATCCAAGACAGACGACTTTCTCGAATCGCAGACAGCTAGCGATGCTGTCACCGCACTGGATGACTTCATTCTCAAAGAAACGGGAACAGCAACCTTGGGGGCTCTCTATGACGGCACCGTGCAAGACTCCTTGCGAGACCTAGAAGAGATGTACACACAGGCGAAAGGCAAAAAGGACAAAGCCGACAAGCAAACGACGTACGTCCCGCTCCCGACAGATCCACCATCCTCGGTCGATCTGCATCCGACTCCTCAAAAAACAAAAGAGAAGACACGTCCTGCCACATCGCCCGTCCACACCATCGCAGCTCCTCCAGATATCCCCCCGCCTGCACCGATCGAGCCACCGCAGCGGTTCACAGTGAAAGCGTCAACAGCGTCTTTCTTCGCCAACCTCTTCTGCAAATCCAAAGCACGCGGTTCCGCGGCATGGGCAGATTTCGAATCCGCGATGGCGGACTTGGGCTTCTCCATGACGCCCCGCTGGGGTTCAATGTACCATTTCACCCCGTCGGCTTCAATGAACGGCACACCGATCACATTGCACAGGCCGCATGCGTCTGAGGTTGAGGGGTACCAGCTGCTCTTTTTGGCGGGTAGGCTGGGGAGGAAGTATGATTGGGATGCTAACACGTTCGTCGTCGCTTGATGGAGATGCTTTGTGCTGGGTTGAATTGGGACGACGTCGAAACCGTTGCGCTTGTTATGGTGGATTGCGAAATGAGGGAGAAGTTGAACAAGGCGAGGAGAGGCAGTGAAGCTTTTCTGTTCTCCATCCACTGCTTTAACGTAAAGCAACTTCAATGAACAGTACCTAGAATACACCATATGCTTTCTTAACCAGTCTACGCGTTTTGAATGTGTGTATGGCATCAGAACCTTCTATGTCCTAAACAATAACTCGACGTAGTATGGCGCAAGAACTCTTTGACCGGGCAGAGTCGCGTGGGTATTTGAAACCAATGATAGCTCTTGCAACGTCTAACGATGCCCACTGGTAAGCTTGACTAATCCTCGGGACTGTTCATCGAAAGTTACTGTATATATACACATCTGCAATGATGCTCGTGGGAAACTGAGACGTGAAGTCTGCACCCCCAAAGCCCTGTACCACCAACCCTACTGTGTGCCCTAACCCTATCACCCAAGCTGATGGGTGTTATTTTGACTTCACTTGCTTCTTGTGTATTGTCGAAAGCGATTACATTCTACTTGCCAGATTATCGAACATCAACTTCAGATGTCTAGACATCTTCTGACGACCATGAGCACAAGCGGCAATCACGGGCCGCTTCATCCTTCGTAGAGACGCGCCGAGGTCTCCACCCTTTCACGGCTCTCAACAATAATCTCTCTGCTCTTTACCTTGGAAGGCGCATTTCATCAATTTGGGAAACGGATGAATCTCTCTGGTCTAACAGCACGCTTCGCATTCGCAAGCGACTTGCCACAATACGAGCAATACGACACGGCAGTCCCCTGCCTTATGGATGACCCGAATGGCGCTTTACGCTTCTTGACGAACGCCCGAAAAAGCTCAAAAAAAAAACTCTATCACGGAATCGCTAATGCTCGATCGAACGCTTGGTGGGGAAACACCAGAGAACATCGACTTGGGTGCAATCTAAATCGATGGAGGTGGATGGCTGGCCAGAGAGCCTGAAACGCCAAGGCCGTCAGAACCGTGCAAGCGACATTTTGTTGCTAATGCGCAAACTTTGAGAGTGCGACAAGATGATGCCCAAGACTGCACGAGTTCATTGATTGGGAATGCTACAGGTGTGAGCTCCTGACTCCTGGTGCTGTAACATTGACTCCCCTCGCAGAAGGCCGCGGCATCCAAATCGGAAGCTCTCTCCAAGATCATCAAAGTCTGCATCTCGTATCCAAGATACACGACCTCAATCTCGCCGAGTCCTCGGTCAAGCAAGCGACCCACCACGCAGACGCACTGGCGTCAAGAACCATGTCCGGGGTGGACAAAAGACGAGACGCCACAAGCGAGCCGACTGTCGCAAACTCCTGCCAAACACCTCGCTCGGACACATTTTGATCCATTTCGAGAAGACTGTCAAATCTATCTCTGACAATAACACATGGCGCCTTGCACTTTGCTCGCTTGGTACATTCGACAAGGCGCCTAGTCAGTCCAAGCGAGTGGAGTTCACGCTCGTTTCCGACTATCTGACTTTGTGGCCAAGATGGATATCGACATGGGCAGGGAAGAAGTCTGGCTTAGCGCTCGTCTGACTACTTTGTGTGTCACGGTATAAGATGGGCGCTCTCCAGCAGCATGTAAGTTGTATTGTGCAAACACATTCAGTACATTTCCTTCAGCAACATTCTCTCGTTACAGACTCATTCATTCGTTATTCATCTTCGTTGATCGAAGATTGATTCCCAATCCTTTCACACACATTTTCCTCAAAAAAACCACCTCAGAACACATACTTCCAAAATGAAGACCACCGCTTCCATTATCGCTCTCGCCGCCGCTGTGCGCGCTCACTACACCTTCGACAGGCTCGAGGTGAACGGTGAAGAGATCGGCACTGGCTACATCCGTGAGCACACTCGTGGCTACATGCCCACCAAGGGTCAGGAGATCCTCGAGAACGACTTCCGCTGCCAGCCCGGTGGTGAGAGCGGCGCCAACACCGATGTCTACACCGTCGGCCCGGGTGATTCTGTTGCCTTCAACGGTGCCTTTGGCATGAACTCTATCGAGCACCCTGGTATGTCACGCCCATGCTCTCACAAACAGGTGCACTGACTAACGACAATCCAGGCCCCGCCCAGGTCTACATGTCCCTCTCCGACGACGTCAAGTCCGACGACGGCTCCGGCGAATGGTTCAAGATCCAGGACACTCTCTTCTGCTCCGACCCTGGTAACGAGGGAGCTCTGACCGACGCCTGGTGCACCTGGGGCGAGCCCGGCATCTCTTTCACGATCCCGGAAACCATTCCCGACGGCGAGTACCTCGTCCGCGTCGAGCATGTTGCGATTCACGGCGCTCAGGGCTCCCCGGATGGCGCTGAGTACTATTACGCTTGCGGTCAGCTGAAGGTCGAGGGCTCCACCGTCGACTCCCTTCCCGATATGGAGACCATCAGCATTCCCGGTGGTGTTCAGCCCGATGACGAGGCTGTCATGTTCAACATCTGGACTGACGTCTCCGAATACCCTTACACTGTCGGCCCGGCTCTCATTCCTGGTGGCTCCACGTGGGGCTCGGCAGATGGGTCCAGCGATGCTACCGTTGTCAACGGCGGCGAATCTTCCTCGTCTTCTTCCAACTCTAGCTCTTCCGGATCTTCCAACTCCAACTCTGAGTCTTCTTCCCAAGAGGAGAGCGTCTCCACTGAGAACGGCAACGAGCAGCAGCAAGGCAACTCCTGGGGTGCACCCTCCAACGGCGACAACAGCCAGCAGAGTCAGCAGCATGAGAATTCTTGGGGCTCTGACTCAAACAACGGCGCTCCCGTCCAAGCCAACCAGCAGGACTGCGAGGTGCAGTACATTCGCCGCTCTTTCAGGGCTTAGATGTTGCAACATCTGGACAGTCGATTAGCTTAGGGTACCCAAAGATTGAAGGCATTGGTTGATGAGGTAAGGGCCTGTGTGAAGACGGACGAGGTTCAAGTCGCTCCTTTGGCTCGTTGCTTCGCTCGTCTGGCATGATTCGAATCTAGAAAGATTTTCTTATCGAAGTCGGGCTGAGCGAAAATTTCTGTGTGTTTTGTATCATTCAATGGAGAAGCATTCGATCAAGGGATTATGTTATCTGCCAATATCAAATAGTGACACTACTCTTTTGTGGCTTGACACCGGCTTAGGTTAGCGACATTTAACAAAGTAAGCCCTCGTTCTTCTGAAGAAATACTAATGCTCATCTCTGGAACGAATCTGTGTAAACTGTCTCTGCATAAACGCAGTGTTTCTGTCAATACTACCTCATGAATATGTTTCGAGGCTTTTCTGCCATCCAAGATGCTGCACATGATGCAACAGACGTCAGTCTCAGACATGCCTGCTATGTTCTCTTTCCCCCTAACACCGTTCCACATTCGCTGGTAGGGCTGCCGGTCCTACTGCTGAAAGGCATTCCTGGCACCATGCTGCCGTTTTCGAGTGACGGCGCCTCTTTGCTGCGGTCTGCCAAGGTCATTTCTTCGTTTGATTTGGGCGTTGCATGCTCTTTCATTTCCCGCTGGATGACATCTAGGTCTTGGATTGCCTCAAGTGTGTCGGAGTGCCGTAAGCCTAAAGTTTTCTTGAATCCATCGAGCACTTGTGTATACAGCCCCTCTGCTTCCACCCAGTGTCTCTGTGCATGGTAAACGAGCGCAAGATTCCTCATATACTTATACGTATCTGGATGCCCCATTCCAAGCACCTCTTTCGCCAAGGCTAATGCTTCCGACTGGAGAGCTTCTGCCTCCATCCATTTTCCTTGTAATGAAGAGGTCCTTGCCGACAAATGCATGCTGTGTATCGTCTTTGGATGCTTTGTTCCGAATACCGCCTGTCTGACCCGCAAAGCTTTTGCGTGAAGCTCTTCTGCCTCTTTCTATCGTTCCTGTTTCCCAAGCATCGTTGCTAAGTTTACCAAGCTGTGGGTTGTTTCTAAGTGTTCTTCTCCAAACTTCGCTTGCGATATCTTGTAGACCCTCCCCAGAAGTATTTCTGCTTCTTCCAGCTGGTTGCTGTCCCGGAGAATTAGTCCCAGATTGTCCATGTAGTGGAGTGTGCTCGGATCTTCCGCTCCCAGTACGCGTTCTTTGATCCCGAGCGCCATTCTTGGAAAGTTTTCTGCTTCTTGGAATTGTCCCTCGAGCCAATATGACATCGCCATCATATTAAGACTTCTTGCTGTCAGTTCGTTGTCTTGTTCCAATTGTGCTGTTCTCACATCCTTCGACGCACGCGCCATTTCCAAAGCTTCGATGTGATCCCCTCGCTCATTCAGATACAAAGAAGACTTATGCATGATTGAAGCCCATTCCAGAAGCGCATCTCTGCTTGCCGGTCGATATTGCGCGGCTATCTTAGCATGAGGGAACAATCTTTGACCAGCTCGTAGGTCTCGTGAGTTTTCGTAGCCGTCAAGAAGCGATTCGTCAAGGCAGTGGATGAATATATCACGGCATTTTTCGAACACATTCTGGGCGTTCAGCCAGATCAGCATTGCATCCTGGACCAACCTGTGCATTTCCCACGTTCGCTTGGCCGCAGTTTCTGAGATGAACGAGAAGCTCCGAAGGACTGCGACATCTTTCTCAAATTCGGAGTTCCAGGAATCGTTGTTTTCGACACCCTCAAGCAGGAGCGTTGCTGGAATAGCGACACGATCGCAAAAACTCATTACTGACAGTAAGTTGGCGGCAGATTTCCTAGTTTCAAGAACACGCTCGAATGATATTTGCCAGGTCAGAAGGATTGAGTTGTTGGACTCTCGGTCTCGGTTGAGGTCTGGATCGTGTCGTTGGAGAAGGCTCAGTCGGGACATGCGACTTTCCTGATCTTCTCACAGTACTCGCCGGCGGAACACAGCGAACCCACTTCACCAATGTACGCTACCGCCTGAGAGATCGCTAAGGGTATGCACTCAAGTGCTACAGCCAGGCGTCGGTTGTCCGAGCCGGATAGTCCAAGCTTTTTGTCGAGTAGCTCTTCTGCTTCAGTTTCACTCATTGCTTTCACTTGGATCAATTCGTTGCGCTGGACTAGCTTCAAAGCCTCCTGTTTGTTTCGGGATGTGATCAACAGTGAGCCATGGTCAGATGAAGGGAAGTAGTCTATTGGTCTTTGTGTAGAATGATCCTCATCGGTATCCGTCGGGATTGCCACAAGAAAGTCAGCATCGTCAGCGTTGTCGAGGATCACCAACCATTTCTCTTCGCGGTTGTCACGCAGCCAATTCTTGAATAGCAGTAGGATTTTTGCCTTGGGATCAGACCTGCCTTTCAGCTTGATCAGATCAGCAACGTCTCTCAAGCTTTCTTCGAACCGTGTTGCATTGCTGGCATGTATCCAGAGCACCCAGGATTTCGGGTCTTGCTGTCTCATTTGATGGGCATACTTGATCGCAAGCTGTGATTTCCTGCTTGTCGTTAGCGCGGCCATTTACCCGGCTCGATTGATGCTTACCCGACTCCACCAAGTCCCACCAACGCAGCCCTTGCCGAGTCCGACAGCTTGGTATGGATTTGTTCAGTCAATGTTGCACGGTCGACAAAATCCGCATTTTGTCGGAAGGGAACATTCGATGTTGGGAGTGGAGGTGTTTCTTGCTGTTCGGAACTTTGGTTCACAAACTGCGTGAAAACTGTTAAACTAAGTGTTAGCATGGCCTGTGTTGGACGGGTTGTGCACTCTAACTACATTGACAGAATTGAGGTTGACGCTTATAAGATGTGTGGAGCAATACGGATGGCTGCTGGCATCTGTCATGAAATGCCATACTGCCTAATACATTGTTGCGTAACCCCTAAGCAGTATACCGAGATCCTTCAAATGCCATGTCTCATCAGAGAGACACCTCGTCCAATAAGAAAGCCACATTGCCCTGCACTTACGTACCCGGGTTTCCCTTGTAATAAGTTCCCGCGTGGATGACATCGCCAGTGCCACTATGGATGTTGTTGGTGGGGTTTCCTCCTTCGTTTGCGATAATATTGCCGCTCCCGGAATGCGCATATTTGCCAGGGTCGTCACGGCCAAGCTCTTGTGATCTGCTACAGCTCATCAAGCTTATCGCCAATTTCGTAAATTTTTCTCTGCTCCAGTAGTCGCAGGTTGTCTTGAATCGTCATGAGAAGTTTCTGAACATTGCTTTCCCTGCCCAGAAAGACAGCCCGTGTTCCCTTCCAGAGAAGCTTCCCACGATTGTCCCCATCTTTCGGACAGGCTTTCCTGAAGATGTCCCGCAACTCACCCAAGGCCTTCTCGCACTGCTGAAGAAGCGGTTTTGCGCTTTCAGCAGCGGATTCGGAAACCTTCCCTTCTTCGCAATTCTGGCGTGCATCGCTCAGTAGGTCATCGATGGCAGGGATCTTCTCGGACAGCTCTTTGAGCTTTGGAGGCAGTCCTTGGGCATCTTTGACGGCATTTCCGATGTTGATGATCGTCGACGTAATGCCGATGCAGGCGTCGATGAGCTGAACGATAGCGATGGCCTCAGTGCCGGTCGCCATTTCGAGTTATGGGTAAGAGGTGAGCGACGGTTGTTGAAGAATATTGGACATAGACCATCCAATTTCTGACCAAGGCCGGGGAGCTGCCACATTATGAGGTAGACGTGCGGGAGCCTCGCGAGGCTGACTGTGTCAGCTTCCTGTACAGA
This sequence comes from Cladosporium sp. IMV 00045, assembly GCA_001931905.2. Classification (NCBI taxonomy): domain Eukaryota; kingdom Fungi; phylum Ascomycota; class Dothideomycetes; order Cladosporiales; family Cladosporiaceae; genus Cladosporium; species Cladosporium sp. IMV 00045. The sequence continues at coordinate 90,018 of MSJI02000853.1, read as the reverse complement.
TCGGGTCTGTAACCACGCCACCAGCTGCAATTGGATCACGCGGCGCCTCTGGCCCGCATACTGAGGCAGGCCTACAGGTATTGCCATGGCACAGAAGGCTGAGCACACAAGTGCGTTTGGGATCCGAGAATCGCAGACGGTTCAAGTCATTCCGGCGTCACGCCGATGGCTTTGATAGCGTGCCATTTCCTCGTTCGGTCGATGTTATCATTCTAGAATCTGTTTATTCATGGCTAGCACACAAGCAGATAGCCCTCCCAATGACGACTGCATAGGCGAAACAGACGTTCGACCAATAGTCACCAACGGTGTCATTCGGGAGACTACAGCTTCTGTCAGGCAAACGAGCGACTGTATGGTCATAATATTCGTTGTTCCTATCGTGAAGTGAGGTTCCCTGTAGCGCAAAGGTAAATACCTCGTGGTTCGAGGTCGTCGGCGGGCTCTCGGTCAGTCTCGGGCGAACCTGACCTTCCGCCTCCGACTTCAACCAACTTCAATGCGCCGACAGCCTTCCACCATTGAACCACACGAGAGCCACAGCAGCGATGACAACACAAACAGCGCCTGATGGCACTCCTCTCAATCCTCACCGGAAGCCCATTCCTTTGTCCGCCAGCCAAGAATCACAAGTACGCGAGCTTTACTACAAGCGCGTACGGAACAAGTGCGCCGATGAAGTGAGAGGTAAGTCTTGAGAAGCGCTGCGATCTAGCATTCAGTGAAACGGAGAGCTAATCCTTACGAAGAATTTGCCGCTTGCTGCACGAACAAAACATTCACTGCGACCTTCGCATGTCGCCCACAACAAAAGGCGATGAACGCCTGCATGAACCAATACGCTACACGGGAGGAGCAGGATGCGGCGCGAGAGGAGTGGTTTGCGACTATGGATGCGAGACGAGAAGAGAGAATTGCCAAGGAGAAGAAGCGCGTGGAAGATGAGAAGTTCTGGAAGGATTGGTGGGACAAGGAGAAGAAGACGAGTGAGCTGCCGGCTCAAAGGGCGAAGGAGGAGGGAAAGAAATGAGCCTAAAATGGTGATGATTGGAAAAATGGAAGCCCATTGGTATTTCAAAGCTGTGTCCAGATGCCTGCAATACGCGCATGCGTGTCGGGGTTATTGGCCATACGAACAGAGTCCGGGACATCTCGGATACAGGATGGCGGAAGAAATGGGGCCTTGTGAATGGCGGAGCCACATGTAGTGGGGGCTTGATGCTGAATCTGGGCTTTGCTAAGCATCTTATCAGTCGCCATCACCGAAGAGCTGGCTATACTGTCTTGTGGCCGAGCACAGGCGAGGCGAAGCTCGGTGAGGCGAGGAATAATCACTGGCCAGGCAAACATTCCTGGTTCAAGCCGGCTTCGCGTCTTCGACTTCTTCGCGAAGAAAGCATCGGCGAATCGCTTCCCAGGAGCGAATGCTGCACATTCTTCAGTATGTATAATATTCAAACTTGCAGGTCATGATGGCAACTCATCTCAACGTTTTCAAGCGTTTTCGTATTGCGTCTTTCCTTGGTTCGACCAGTCAAATCCCATATTGTACGCGCATGTAAGCTTCCAGTGCAAAGACATGCAACGCTCGAAGAACCGATACATGCACTGCTTCACCTCTATCTTGATCGCGCTGCATCCTTCCGCTTTGCACTTACATGTTCCATGTCTTGACGGGGAAAGGAGAGTAGGTCCTACGCCTCCTCATTGTCGCTGTCATCAAAAGGTGGCTCTCTCGCGTTATGGTCGCATAGCTTCCTTCGTTCTGTGCTGGGAGGTGAGTATCGGATCTCTCTTCTTCGTTGGCCTCTGACGGAGAAACAGGATCCTCTTTCGCGCCTCTCTCGAGCTTTGCCCAATCCATTCATGTGAGAAACAGACATCAGTTCTGAAAAAAATCAGGTCACAAGCCGCAAGTGCTCAATCACGAGTCTTGGCAACTCAGATAGCCTGCCCCCAACCTCTCCCCAAACACCACGCTCTCTCATGCACCTACCTTCGCCACCCATCCACTCAACCTCAATATCGTCCAGTATGGCTCCTCCCACCTCCTGCGCCAACTGCCAGTCCGTCAACGACGCTCTCAAGACCTGCAGTGACTGCAAAGCCGTCAAGTACTGCGACCGCGACTGCCAGAAGGCGCACTGGACGAGACACAAAGAGAACTGCGCGCGTCTCGCTCAAGGACACCACCACACCTACATCTCCAGCGAGGAACTCACACAGTACGACCTCCCGCACCCGCTGTTCATGTTGGATCTCGAACAGCGCATCCACGACAGCGTCGTCCTCCACGATCTCCCGCAGCATACGACGTTCCAGCTGATCATCGACACGTTCCGCACGCGGCAGGAAGCAGAGTTCGTCTTCGCAAAGGTGAAAATGGCCGATTCCGTCTACGACAACGCGCCGACGTCCGAGGTCGCCTTCCGTACTTTCATGCACAAAGTCAGCGCTGTCCCGGGTCTCCTTCCGCCCTGGTGGTCTGCAGAAAAGATCGAAGAGTGCATCGCCTACTCTCGCACTGCGCCAATCTTCTCTCTTGCTCTCGCCCTGACCAGAGCTCATGTTAACGCGATCTGGCGTGACGAGAGGATGAATCTGAAGCTTATGATGTTGGGAAGAGTCGTCTATGGCTACTGTCCGGGTGGCGGACAAATGGATCTCCTGATGGCTCACCACATTGGCGTTTGCTGATCTCCTTGTTGGCCGTCTGGGAGACCCGGGTTTGTTTCGAGGACCACTGCGAGGGAATGACGAGGTTTTTCGGCATCATGCGGAAAGTCACGAATGAGGGTGAACGAGCGGAAGGGGTGTTGAAGACTATCTTTGTACTTTTAGCCTGCCTTCGGGAGCAGATAGTGCTCGTCAAAACACATTGTCAATGATCATTTGCCACGTCGAAGTTCGCTCTCCCAAGATTCGTTGATCTCGAACATAGAAACTCGCGTGATCGACAAACATGTGTTCTCCCAGATGCGCGCTGACTTGGTCGCGAGTCTTTCGAAAGATAGCTTACAGGTACATGTAGCCAACGGAGAAGATGAGTGATGATAATGAACTTTCCAACTCGGTTTCGACGTGCAAAATGCAAATAGCAGCGTCGACAATATTGTCGATTACATCAATAGGACTTGACACGTCCGAGTCATCAATCTTCGGATGCACCGGCAGTTGGGAACGACTCTCGTGTATAGTTAGGAAAGTGTGGGTCGACGATTAAGGTTACATAAAAGTCTCAATCCACGCTGCCTCGGCATCGACTACACTTCTTCAAGTTCCAGTCACAACTCACATTCTGAAACAGCGATCATCAAGACCGATAAATATACACTTGGAACCATCAAACGACTGGATATTGAAAACTCATCAACAATGGCGCGCCCAACATACACCCCCTCCCAAATAACGGCCATCTACGACCGCATCTCCCTCCCACCCCAACACCGCCACTTACCGGGCAACGATACCAACACCCTCACCCATTCTTTGGAAACCGGCCTTCCCCTCCTCTCCGTCCTCCAAAAACAGCACATCACCAGCATCCCCTTCGAAAACCTCTCCCTGCACTACTCCCCCACCAAAACCATCCACCCGGACCCCACCCTCCTCTTCGACAAAATCGTCACCCAATCCACCGGCCGCGGCGGCTACTGCATGGAAAACAACCTTTTCTTCGCGACTCTGCTGCGCAGTCTAGGTTTCTGGGTGATGAGCACCGGCGCGCGCGTGAATGCCGCCACGCCCGCGGATGCCGAGAAAGGCGTGACGCAGAAATTCACCGGGTGGAGCCACATGATTAACATCGTGACTTTCGACGGCGGGAGGCGGTTCATGGTCGACGTTGGGTTCGGGGCGGGGCAGGCGACGCACCCCGTCGAGCTTGTGGATTGCGTGGCGAGTCTGAACATCGCCCCGACGCAAAGCGTGAGAGTGCGGTGGGGGAGTTTGGAGGAGAACGAGAACGCGGACTCGAAACTTTGGATTTTCGAGAAGCAGGATGAGCCTGAAGGGAGGTGGAGTGCGAATTACTGTTTTCCGGATTGTTTGGAGTTTCTGCCGCAGGATTTTGAGGTGGCGAATCATTTCACTTCGACGGCGAGGACGAGTTTTTTCACGTATAGGATTATGGTGGTGAAGTTTTTGATGGACGAGGGGGAGGTTGTCGGGACGGTGGTGTTGGTGGGGAATAAGGCGCATAGGAGGGTGGGGGGTGTTAAGGAGGAGTTGGGGACTTTTGAGACGGAGGAGGAGAGGGTGAGCGCTTTGGAGAAGTGGTTTGGGATTAGGTTGGATGGGGTGCAGAGGGGGGCGATCGAGGGGATGGTTAGTGCTCTTGGTTGAGGGTGGGAGGTGAGTGGGTTTGTATGTCTAGGTTGAGGATGGGATATTGATTTGTATACATGAGTGACTGGGAATGGGGACTTTAGATGGACAGCAGGCAACTGTTTTTAGATAACCTTTCGGCTCGATGTGTTGCAAAGCATATTTTGATACAATGTATTCACCGGCGAAGAGGGTCGGCCGACTGGGCTGTGGCTACCGTTTGAAGAGCACCAATTAGGGCATAGCTCGGTGACAGGACAAGACATATAAAGGGCTCCACGAGATGGTTCAATGTGTAAATCTGTTACGAGTACACGAATTATGGAAATACAAAAGCAGCATCAACCCCCATGATGCGCAATTCATCATCAAAGAAACTCCAAAAGCAGCACGAAAAGGTATCTAAAGCAGAACAAGAGGGCATCTCGTCCTTTGCAGTCGCATCCGTATATAACGCGTGCCGATGTACGGAACATGAAACAAGGCAGTGGAGTCAATACCACCACGCGTCTGCATCGAAGGAAAGTGCAGAAACCAAGTATCATGGCCTTTCACTCCTCTAAGCAGTCTTCTGCCACGCGCCGTACAGACCGATCAAGCTGCTGAGCGTGCCGGCAAGACCAACGATGCCGTCGTCGAGGTTGAGGAGGCCGAGACCGCTGCTGGGAACGGTAATATCGCACAGGTCGGAGATGAGCTGGAGCTGAGCGGCGCTTCTGTCCCTGTTTCGCGTGTTTCAGTATTCCCTTCCATGAGCTGTAGATTGGCACTCCCAGTACATACTTGGCCAGCTTCTTCACCTCCACAGCCTTCTCGGCATCCGCGCTATCCTCCTGCTTCTGCGCAGCCACGCGCAGGTTATACAGCGCATACACGCCCGCAACCACATTGCAAGTCAAACCCACCAGCCAAGCGCGGTAAGCCTCCTTCTGCAGACGCGCGGCGCCCGCGAACTTGCGAATGCCCGCGACGTCCGGGTATGTGAGGTTGTCGAGGAGCATGTAGAAGGCGTAGCCCAGCTGGCGACCGACGGCCAGGTACTTGACGAGGGGGTCGGCGGTCTTCGCGTCGGAGGCGACGGCGGCGAGCTTGAAGTGCTCGATGAACTTTGTCAGGCGCATGGCCTTGCGCACGCTGCCGAAGTTTTTCTTGAGCCCATTGAAGACCTCGACGGTTTGTTGGCTGTGGTTCGTGCGGAGGAGGTACCAGGCCAGGAAGCGCGAGAAGTATTGGATCGTGCGGAGGGTCTTGTCGCGGCCGACTGGTGGGAGAGGGATGTCAGATTTGTGTATAGGAGGAAGGGTGACTGCGTATTTGTTGGTGATCACTTACGAGTCGTGGCCACGAACTTTTGGTAGTGGGCGACTGCCGGGTGGTATACGAGGGCGTCGGCGACCATGATGAATGTGATTTGGAGGGTTTGTTGGTGGGAATGAGAAGTGTAGGTGATAGGAGAAGCAATGGGATCAAGCCAGATGAATGCTTGGCTGATGTTTGTGAACGGAAGACGATAAAGGTATGGAGAAGATGGAGATGGGGATACAACCGAGACGTGAGATGTCGCAACGGCCACAATCGCCGACGAGTACTGTATTCGGCCGAGGGGAATGACAACAGGGAGTAAGGTAGGGGAATGCTAGCGACTAGTAGCAAGTGACTACTGTTGAAAGGGCTCAGCTGGGCAGCCCCCACCACTAAAAGAAAGAATCGATTGGAACGACCGAAGTGACTTCTCACACGTGCCAGACCGAGCAAGGAGAACAAGTCAAAGACCCTCTTTTCATGCTCTCCATGCTACCTCCTACATACCTCCTACGAACGACTGGACGCAAGAGGAGACGGGTCCGAGATAACCGAGGCTCTGGTGGCCGGTCTCTTCGTTTTCTCCCGTTGCAAATCGATAAATGCCCGTCCGTTCGGAAGGTCAGATCGGCAGCGGCACGTCACAAACTCAAACCGCCTCGCCTGTTTGCGCCAGCATTTGCTTGCATGTGCTCGACGGCTTGCACACTTCACTTACCACCAACCCTCGCTTGTCCATATACCTCCTAATATCCTTTTCTACCTCGGCTTCGCTCGGCCCGTTCTAGCGTTGCTTCCACGAGCAATGCGCCAGAGCTTTGCCTAAAACAAAAATGTCCAAAGCCGAAGCAAAATCAAAAGACGTCCAGCATGGCCCAATCTCGTATCCACTGTGGTTCGGCGGCAGTGCTAGCTGCTTTGCCGCCTGCACCACACATCCTCTCGATTTGAGTAAGTCGCATGCATTTTGAAAGTGAATTGAACATGCAGCTGATTGTTCCCAATAGTCAAGGTATACACATTCGTCGAACAATCCCCTCGCCCTCCCGCACAGCCGCTTACAATGTCAAGGTCAGACTGCAAACGCAACCCCATGATGGAGCGCGCAAGAACATGATGCAGATGGTCGCCCATGTCGTCAAAGGAGATGGTTTCACTGGGTTATATCGCGGAGTAAGACACCTCATCAATTGCTTGCAAGACAAAAAGTACGCCCAATCGCTGACCACGTCTCACAGCTCTCTGCGTCCCTCCTCCGCCAGATCACATACAGCACCACCCGTTTCGGCGTCTACGAGGAACTTAAGGAAACTTTCACAACCGCAAAGTCACAACCTTCATTACCCGCATTGATCGCCATGGCCTCCACCTCCGGTTTCCTGGGCGGCATCGCAGGCAACCCCGCCGATATCCTCAACGTCCGCATGCAAAACGACGCCTCCCTCCCACCCGAGCAGCGCAGAAACTACAAGCACGCCGTCGACGGTCTCGCGCGCATGGTCAAAGACGAAGGCGTGCGCAGCCTCTTCCGCGGCGTGTGGCCCAACAGCATCCGCGCCGTCCTCATGACCGCCTCGCAACTGGCCAGCTACGACGTTTTCAAAAAGGAACTCCTGCAACGCACCAACCTCGGCGACAACCTCACCACCCACTTCACCGCGTCCATCATGGCCGGTTTCGTCGCCACCACCGTCTGCTCCCCCGTCGATGTCATCAAGACCCGCGTCATGAGCGCCCACACGCAGGAAAGCATCGTCACACTCGTCACTCAAATCACCGCCAAGGAAGGTCTGGGCTGGGTCTTCAAGGGCTGGGTTCCCAGTTTCATCCGTCTGGGTCCGCACACGGTCGCGACGTTCATGTTCCTTGAGCAGCATAAGAAGCTTTACCGCAAGGTCAAGGGGTATGAGGATTAGGTGAAGATTGATGTGAGGTGAAGCGCATTGGTTTGGGTTGAGTTCTCTTTTCTTTTTGCTTATCATTCGAGCATGGTCATGTGGCTGTTCGCGCGCATTCGAAGGCGTTTTCTTCTTTTCTGTTACTTTTTTTCTTACTCAGCACCGAATTGGGATAGAGGGTTAAGAGACGGCGATCGAACGCCCAACCGCGCGCAAGCGCATTCATAGTGTAGTCTAGGCACATATGCATACGAATTCAACATTGGAACTGTAACACGTACTGTATAAATCGCGATTATGATTCGCGTATTGCCGTTCACCTTTCACATGTCGGCAGATCACATGCTCTTGCAGAGATCTGCGCTGGAGCCGGGGAGTTTTTTCTTATTTCCGTTTCCCGACCGTTGTGGAGACGGTTGCGCGCCGACGTCATCCGGCAGAGACAGCTCTCAGCTGCCGTGAGAGCTGCCCCTCCATCTCGTGTCGTGAGGCGACTGTTGACAACGCAGGTACTTGCACCAATAAATCCTTCAACACCAAAAAACCATACAAAACAAATCACCGACAATGTCATCAACCGCCCCAAATGAAGCCTCAACAGGCATCCCCCCCTCCGAAAAGAAACACTTCGTCCCTCTCGGCACGTGCACCCACCAAACTCACCATCCCAAACATACCTAACCCTCCCCCCTCCCAGAAAACAACCCCCAAGTAATGACCACCCTGGTGCAAACCCTCGGCCTCTCCCCCTCCCTCGCCTTCCACGACGTCTTCAGCATCGACGACCCGGACCTCCTCTCCTTCGTGCCCCGCCCCGCCCACGCCCTCCTGCTCGTCTTCCCCGTCTCGAAATCCTACGAGTCCTCCCGCGCGCACGAAGACGCCGACAGACACGACTGCTTCGCTTCAAACACCAACGACTCTTCCACAGCAGACGACAACGTCATTTGGTACAAGCAAACAATCGGCAACGCCTGCGGCCTCATCGGCCTGCTGCACAGCGTGAGCAACGGCGCGGCGAAAGCGCAGATTCTGCCCGGCTCGGATCTGGACAGCTTCGTGCGCGATGCCTCTGCCCTCCCGCCCCGCGAGCGAGCGGCGTTGATCGAATCTTCGTCCGCGCTGGAGAAGGCGCACGCCACTGCCGCCGCGGGCGGTGATACTGCGGCGCCGGAGGCGGGGGAGGATGTCGATTTGCATTATGTGGCGTTCGTCAAGAGTGAGGACTCGGGCGAGCTTTGGGAGTTGGACGGGAGGCGGAAAGGGCCTATTAGGAGGGGGACGTTGGGGAGGGAGGAGGATGTGTTGTCTGAGAGGGCGCTGGGGTGGGGGGTTAGGAGGTTTATCAAGAGGGAGGAGGAGAGTGGGGAGGGGGAGGTGAGGTTTGGGTTGGTGGTGCTTGCTGAGGCGTTGGATTGATTGTGGGGTGGTTGAGGGATGGGATGGTGGAGATGGGTTTGGGACGGGCGGATATGGATTGAATGGATGGGAATAAAGCATCGATGAGGTTTGCATGAGGATAAATGAATACATTTCTTACGACACGATTCGAAGGATGCAACGTCCGGTGGGACAATTCCCAGCATTCGACCCACATCAGCGCTCTTCCTTAGCAGAACAAAAGCGAATTACGTCCGCAGCCCGCAAAGCACGCATGCAAGTGTGTTCGACTCTCGCCGCCCTCGCTGGCATTTCAAGTCGACAAGGTATCAATCATGCCTAATGACAAGATCCAACGCAGATCAGGGTCGATGGAGGTCCATCACACGAAGTTCTGGATATTCGCCCACGCACCGAGTCCAGGGTTTCCATTCCCTCGGAAGACTTTTCGACACGGACTAGGTGCGATAAGGTTATTTTTTTCTTTCTTTGCCTTTGCCTTTAAACACAAGAAATACGTGCCGAAGGAATTGGCTTTTTGACTACTCCAATTGCCGGCATAAGCCACTGGAGGCCTGAAAATTGGTGCGAAGCCATGCGGAGATCCCGCTTCGACGTCTGCTCGGTGGTGGTGTGAGCGTGTTGACGACTTTGCGGGACTGAATGTGTAGGTAGGTAATAAGACGGCTTGTTTTACGCGTCGAGTGGCCGGTCTTGTCTCTGGTCGGTCGGTGGGTTCGTGTGAGCGTAGACGGTCTTCGCGTGCGGGGGAATGCATGTGCTGCTTGCTGCGTTTGCACGATGGATGATGCTCTCATCTGTGCTCTTCACGAAGACTGGATAACGTGTAGGTAAGACGGCAGGGCTTGGTTTGTTGAGTCAAGGGGTTCAGCTCGTGCTGGATCGGTCGGTTGGTTCGTGTGTGCATTGGCGTCTTCGCGTTCGTTGAAATATATGTTTACTACTTGTTGCATTGTCATCGTGGTTGATTGTGCCAGTCTATTGGGCTTTGCGTGCAGCTGCAACTCACCTAGATTTCACTGCTCGATGCCACCACCTCTCAGTTTCGATGTAGACGCATACCCTTGCGCAACGCTTTGTAGATTTCATCGTCTCTTCGGCGCCTTGCTGGGGGCGGACATCGAGTACGATTCGGATGAGCAAGATATCCAACTCTTTCACTTCTCTGCCGATTGCTTCGCGTTCGTCGCGCTTATTCTGTTCACCAGCGGCCTAGATCCACGAAAGGACGTGGACTGAGAGGATTCGGTTTGATTAGCCATGAGATCCGACTCTTTCAATGTCCTACCGATTGCCTCGCGTTCGCGTTCATTCTGTTCACCGGCAGCTTGGGTCCACGAAGGGACGTGGACTTGGGAGATTTGTATGGTGGCTCTTGGATTTGGCGTGATGATGGTACATCAAGCCTGCTCATTTTGGTGTGCCGTTCGTTTTGAGTATGCGATCGTTAACAAGTCTTGATCTGATCGAGAATGAACCTTTGTTTCGAATGATGCTTGGCCCCGTGACGGCACAGAACGTGTCAGGAAAACTGGCAGGCGGGCGAGCGCGTGGCTGAGGATCAGTGTCGACGAGGAATCAAGTCCTTGAGCTTTGATGATCAGCGGTGAAAGCCTTCAAGGTGATGATAGGTGGTTTGACGAAAGTCGCGATACGAGGGTAGTTCGTGTTACGTTAACGACAGCTTAGGGCTGGACGCAACTGGTGTGAGAGGGTTTCCTGCTGAACGTTATGCAGAGATGAAGCAACGTCGACAAACCCTTACAAATTGGTAGGAGGTAGGAGAAGAAAATTCCTTTCCTTGCTAAGAAGAGTATCTTCTCCCCAAACCTCTGGGGTCTTATGTTGTCGAATCGTTCTGGCGGTTTCTTCGATGGTGCAGCGGCCTCTCCCGCCATTCGATCCTCGATTCGATACTTTTTCTGTCGTTGAATCGAAAGCTGTTTGGGGTAATTTAATGAGATCAAAGTATTGATCATCGTATCACACGACGGACATGGTCTTGGCCCACTCTCCGCCACTGTGGTTCCTGCTAGAGGTAATCCAACCACCAAACGGCCTCGACGTCCTACCTCATCGCATACGTGAATGACAATCACTTACAATTGCAAGTCGCATTGAACGATCATGTCATCTCCCAGAATCCGCAAAATACCTGTCTCGCTGTAAGGTTCAAGACCATCTTCGATACTTTGCTCACTGTGATCAACCGTCGATCGAGGCGTATAAAGCGGATTTAGTTCGCCTCCTGCGTCGTTAGGCTTGCTGAAGCCAAATTTCTGTTGCTCAGCTGAGTGGAGTTATGCGCAATTAGCTTTCGATGGCCGCTTCCGAGAAACGACTTATACTATGCTGCACAAATGCGGCTTGGGGTCAAGGAGCAGAATAGGATAAGGAGACCACAATGCCAACACTTGGAATGCCGTCAAATAACGGGCGTTTTGCCGGGCCCATTCTCGGGTGGGTCCGCAGCCTTTCAACATTTGCAGAGCGGCCACTTATGCACTCAGCTCTTCCCCTTGTCGCTGCTGAATCTCTTACGGATCGATCGTAGGATTTGCCCGGGTGGTACCAAAGACCCTAAAGACGCAAGGCGATGGTGGCGCTCAACAGAAGCGGTTCGGCTGCGTTCGATCCAATTCCAAAACCTGATCCTGAGAGAAGTTCCCCAAATCGAACGCCTTGCCGCGCTCAGCGCGGGATGTGTAAATTCTTAGCAAAGTCCCGGAGGTGTCTTCCGTGTCTCGCGATGCTGCGTTGTCTTGTGAAAGAGCTGAGTCATGTTACCGGCATCGTTCGTCTCCCCGTCTCGTGTGTGACATGGCGTGAAAGATCCCAGCTATGGTGCAGATCCAAGTTGAACTCTCTTTCTGGTCGAACGGCGTCAAATGTCAGGGGTCCGTCTCTGAAGGAATATGACATCAAGATCTTGCCCTTGCCCTTCAGGAAAAGCTGTGGCTAAGATTAATGGTTGGTCGCTCGAGTCGAACGTCAGTCGGCAATGGCCCAAACGGCATTCCTGCCAGTTACCGTCTCCACTTCTAGTACCTTATCTTTTCGCGCGATTCCTTTCGAAGCCCAACTCCTCACATGCAACATCCCGACCGGCTGGCAACCAGCATACACGCCTCTGCGCCCTTGGCAAGGATTCGCAACCTGGCGAGCCAGCCCTTCGTGGCCCTTTGATAGGGTTCAGAGGATTCCTGGCACGACATCTCCAGCAGCCTCATACGCTTTCAACAGGCGGGAATCGACAGGTCTCATTAGTTTTTCTCGCCATGTGCCCTCTCTGCCTTTCAGACTTCCCCGCATTGTCTATGATGCTGCTACTTGTACAAGACCAGACTTGACTCGGCTCCTGCGTTCGTAGATGAGACTCTCTGGAACCTGTCACCATCCTGCCTTGCTTCTAGCGCCACACACATTTTCTTCGGTCAGCTCGACTACACACGAGTCTGCCTTACCATCTCGATCTTCGATCTCAATCCTTCTAACGCAACCTCCATCGCCTTTCCTCACTCCACTCGACACCTCCACAAGGCAAGTCTGAAGACATGCCAAGATCCACAGCAGCGGCAGCGACGATCTTCGACACGCTGCAAGAGCGCAGCGCCATCGTCGACGTCCCTCCAAACTCAATGCGCATCCTCAGACCCGACGACAGAGCGCCAGCGATCGGCGCGCGCGACTTCGACGGCGGTGGCGCGTGTCTCCTGCTGCTCGGCACCACCGCCAAGTCGTCAGCCATTGCCGTGGCCCACATTGCTGCCGGCTCTCACCTCGGCACTGCCTCCGAGAACTCCATCGAGGCGGAACCGGAGCGCGGCGAACCACCCGCGTCCCCGGAGGAGGTGCATTATATGGAAATGGTCAGGAGGACCGTCGGCGGATTTTTGAAGGAGCCCAATCTCTTTCAGATGCCCCTTGCTTGGGCGATTTTCCCACCTCAGGAGGATGTGGTGATGCTCAGGCGGTTGCAGCAGAGGATGCAGACCCTTTTTCGGCATTTGAACGTGGAGTTGAAGATGCTGTCTTGTGAGAAACGATCTGATGTGGTTGCGGTACGGCATGGTAGTGAGGCGATGGAGGTGTACGTTGGAGATAAGTTGGTACATCCTCGAGTGCATTCTGGATCTTTAGCGTTGGTGCTGGATGGCATGGGTGTACGGCAATGACATCTTTCTCGGCACAAACATAACGAAGGCGATAAACTCGAAAGGAGAGATGGATGTAATTAGGGAGGCGGTAATTTTCGGAAATGGCTACATTGGCATTCGAGGACGGTCTTCTTGACGAGACATTTTCTTATGTCTAGGGACAAGTTGGTATACACAAACCCCGCCTCGAATGCTAGTCAGAAGGTCAGAAGGCAATATGTCACGAACACATTGAGTTGAGCATCACGATCACGACAATGAGCGAAAAATTGGCACTCGGTTGGACGAGGTCTTGTCACGAATGAAACGCTAAATTTTCGCATTCCGGTTCATATTCACATTTCATCAATAAAGCCAAAGAATATCTCTCATCTCGTCCCAATCTTCCCAAGATCATGACCAACGCCTACTTCCACTCAACACCCCACGTCAGCTTTCCCCTGCGGAAAGGCACAACCTCAATACCCGACTCAGGCGAAGTCAAAAGATCCTGCACAACACTACCCTCAGTCGGCTTGCGCAGCGTGATCGTCTCCTTGCGAGAGTCCTCAAGCTGGTAGAAAGACCTGCCAAAGTCGCTGAGGAAGTTCTGCAACTTCTCCTTCGTCACGTCTTCTTCCTTGAGCACTTCCTTCTCAACGCCCATCTGCAGCGCGTCCAGCACGAAGCCGACTGCGTGCGGTTGCGTGAACACGCCCGCGGCCACTTTGTCGCCGCGCTTGGAGATTGCTGGGTGAGGCGCGGAGTCTGTGCCGAGGAAGAATTTGGGGTTGCCGCTCACGGCAGTTCTCAGGAGGGCGCGGCGGTCGGAGGGAAGTTTGGCTACGGGTTTGCAGAAGCAGTGGGGGTCGCCGACCCAGTCGTCCACGGTCAGGCAGAGGTGGTGCGCTGTCAGAGTGGCGGCGACGGATGGTCCGCAGGATTTCACGGTCTCGATGGCCGCTTCGGTCGTACAGTGCTCGAGAATGATGCGCAGCTTGGGGAAGCGCCTGTGCAGCTCCAGAAGGGTGGGGAGGAAGGTCTCCTCGGCGTTCAGGACGGTAACATCCGAGTTTGCGGTGGGAGGGGCTTCGCCGTGAAGGTTGAGTACCATGTTCTGGCGCTCCATTTCTTCGAAGACGGGGTAGAAGGCCTCGTAGGAGACGACGCCGGCGGATGAGTTGGTGGTCACGCCGGCTGGGTAGGACTTGATGCCGGTGACGCCGGCTTTCTTCGCCTCGATGACGATCTCCGGGGTGATATGCGGGTGGAGGTAGAGAGACATGAGGAAAGTGACATTCGGCTCGAGTTCTTGCAGGCGCTTTTGGTAGTCCAGAGCATGCTGAGGTGTGGTGATTGGTGGGACCAGGTTGGGCTGCGGGAGCGGTGTTAGTTAGCCACAGGCGAGAGCAATAGTACTTCATATCTGCAACTTCCATACCATGACAAAGACGGTGTTGACGCCACCCTTGCGAATGGTCGGTCTACCATCACCGGTCAGCGTATACGCACAGTATTAAGCACGTTGAGTCAAGATTTCCATACACGACAAGTTCAGTCATCGGACCATCACGCAGGTGAACGTGCATGTCCGCCGCAGCGGGCAACTCAACGCCATCGAGCTTGGAGAGGGCCATCTTGTTTTCTTTTGACAAGTCCATGGGTGCGTCTTTTCACGACAGGTCTATGGGAGGTTCTTGTTTGAGTTGGAATCGTTCCTTTAAGCAGAGGCTTGGCGCAACTTTCTTTTCAGGCACCTTTGCTTTGGCCTGAAGGATTGATGGCAACGAATACTCGTGGACGACGTTCGAAGGACGGTGTTGTGCTGTTTTATAAGATCTATATTGTTCCTGCAAGGCAATCTAATTGTAAGCACCTCAAATGAGGCGGTCATGCATGCGCCACTGACGAGCAGCTGAAGATCGAGGCACCAAGAAGACCCTTGACCATACAAAACAGTCAGACCGAGGTCGGCGAATTGAGCGACCATGAATATTTGGTCTCTATAGTCGACCGTTGAATGTTATTAGGTCAATGGCTTGATGGCTTTGAGACCTGCTACTGCTCTCCAAGTGCAAATCATAGAGTGGTCGAACGACACGCCAGCGCACGCTCAAACCTCGCTTGCTATCCGGGTCGCAATTTGTCGAGCTTGTTCAACTTGCTTTAGCGATTCTGAACAAGCCTTATAAGTTGCATTGAGTGAGTTTCGAGTGTTTCCCGTGCGCCCTGACTCCGAACTTGAGCGGGAAGTATTGCAGTCTCGAGATCCTCGGTCGTGATTTGATCTCGTGGCGGCGTATATCGAACGACGAGGACAATATTTGCATCGAGCATGGAATTGCATAGATATCTGTTATTACGGTCACTCCATGCCTACCTACCCATCTTCGAACGATGTGGCAGGCTACATGTACCTACAAGATGTGATGAATTGCCACATGCACTTCAAGTTCGTGTTCTTGCAGCTGCAATGATGACATACTCGTCGCTTCGATTAGGTAACTGCAGATACACCCATGGCTATACGTCCGGCAAACAAGACGGAAGACAGCGGCTTTGTCGCTGGCATATCTGTCCAACATTCACAAGGCGTAAAACTGCACGCTTGACATGTCACCAAAATGTCGACAGGGCGCGGGCGAATTTGAACCCTATTCGGTAACATTCTCCACGGCATTCCTAGCGCCTTTCGCCCATCGATAACCGACCGATAAACCTGGGGCGGTCCCGCGCACTGCCAGAGCTCACTCACATTATTGAACGCCTCGACTCACCTTTTCCTTCTTTCCTTTCTCATCCTCGCCACTTTTCTTCTCTCACATCCGCAATCATGTCGACCTTCAGGACCACCGCGAGGGCTGGCAGCTTGCTCGCCTCTCGTCGTCCCGTCATCGCCAAATCCCTCCAGTTCGCCCCAAGATGGATGTCCGTCGACGCGCAGAACAAGCTGCTGGCTGCAGACCTTAAGAAGGCCGACCCTGCTGTCTTTGAAATTGTCGAGAAGGTGCGTGGAAGACATTGTAGATTTGTTGGAATTGTTGCTGACATTCTCGCAGGAGAAAAGGAGGCAAAAGCACTTCATCAATCTGATTCCTTCTGAGAACTTCACCAGCCAAGCAGTGCTTGACGCGCTGGGAAGTGTTATGCAGAGTGAGTTCCGCAGTGTCAGCCAATGTCTTCCAGAATGCATTGACTAACTGTCCGCGATAGACAAGTACTCGGAAGGATACCCTGGCGCAAGATACTATGGTGGTAACGAGCACATCGACGAGGCCGAGCGCCTGTGCCAGCAAAGAGCTTTGGATACTTTTGGGTTGGACCCGGAGAAGTGGGGTGTGAACGTACAAGGTCAGTGACAACGAAAAGAGTATGGTCTTTGGGACGGTTCAGTTAACACCTGCAACAGCGCTCTCCGGTTCGCCTGCGAACCTCTACGCTTACTCTGCCCTCCTCAACGCACACGACAGAATCATGGGCCTCGATCTGCCCCACGGTGGTCATTTGTCCCATGGCTACCAAACTCCCTCAAAGAAGATTAGCGCTATCAGCAAATACTTCGAGACCCTCCCTTACCGACTCGACGAGAAGACAGGCCTGATCGACTACGACAAGTTGGAAGAGCTGGCAATGCTTTACAGGCCCAAGATCATCATCGCTGGTACGAGTGCGTACAGCAGATTGATTGACTACAAGAGATTCAAGAGCATCACGGACAAGATTGGCTGCTACCTTCTGAGTGACATGGCACACATTTCTGGTCTGGTCGCTGGTGGCGTTGTCCCGTCGCCTTTCGAATACTCTGATGTCGTCACCACAACAACCCACAAGAGCTTGCGTGGACCTAGAGGTGCGATGATTTTCTTCCGCAAGGGTGTGCGCAGCGCGGACAAGAAGGGCAACGAGATCATGTACGACCTCGAGAGCCCGATCAACTCCTCTGTTTTCCCCGGCCACCAGGGAGGCCCTCACAACCACACCATCACCGCCTTGGCTGTTGCCCTGCACCAGGCTCAGCAGCCCGAGTTCAAGGAGTACCAGCGCACCGTTCTTGACAACGCGCAGGCTTTCGCCCAGAGGCTGGGTAACAGCAAGGAGGAGGGCGGTCTTGGCTACAACATCGTCTCCGGCGGCACTGACAACCACCTGGTCCTTGTCGACTTGAAGTCCAAGGGCATCGATGGCGCCCGTGTGGAGCGTATCCTTGAACTCGTCGGTGTTGCTGCCAACAAGAACACCGTTCCCGGCGACAAGAGCGCCATGAAGCCTGGTGGGCTCCGTTTCGGTACCCCCGCCATGACTACCCGTGGCTTCCAGGCATCCGACTTTGCGCGCGTCGCCGACATCATCAACCGCGCTGTCAACATCACCAAGACCCTTGACGCGAAGGCTACCGAGGCGGCAGAGAAGAGTGGCCGCAAGAACCCTACCAGCGTCAACGCCTTCAAGGAGTACGTCAAGGAGGGCGAGGAGGTCGTTGAGATCGTCGAGCTCAGAAGAGAGGTCGAGGACTGGGTTGGCACCTTCTCCCTTCCCTGGGACGAGGCCCAATGAGTGCGTTGAAGTTCAGCGAGACATCGCTGAATGGAGTCATCGCATCAAGAATTGAAAATGGTCGCCTGCTACGAGCCAAATCCTCCGCAAGACCGCATTTACGCACTGTACAGACTTGATTTCCTAGCGGCCGAAGATAGGCCAAAAGATTCCGTTTGCTTGGACATGAATTGGAGATTAAGCGACTCAACGTCGCAACACCAGCTACCGAGACAAGCAGGTTGGGAGCCGAGGAGGAGTAGACGAGACAACGGACTGACGATAGATTCATTCACCATCGAAATGCAAAGCGAACTGTAATACTTCATTTTGCCGCAACGGCTTTTTCACTACTACTTTTGAGACGCAACATGACGCTCAAATTTCCCGACTCGCACATTCTCGAAAGTCAGGTTAATTGGGGATTCTAGTATAGCCGAACCGATCCACCAATCCAAAACACCGCCAGACCGCATCCATGTACAGATCCGGCGACATGCTTGTTTTAAACATCGGATGGGCGCTCTCCGCACACTACAAGCGCACTAACAACTGTAGCACGTTTCGGCAACCCATCTATACCAAACAACCAAGCTCCGCTCTCGGTACGAATCTTATTAGAGACAAGCAAAGCCATATAAGTCTTGTTCAGTTCCCATGTGTTCCAACAACTACTCCTTTCGATACAGCAACACTGAACAATCTTGCAATCGATCAAAATGAAGTCCTCCCTCATTGCTTCCGCCCTCGCCCTCGCCGGCAGCGCTTTGGGCGCTTCTCTCGAGCAAGTCACCGATTTTGGCGAGAATGCCTCGAACGTTCGTCACTTGCTCCTACTCCAGACTAGATACCGAAAACCCTAAAGATCTAACCCTATCCCCAGACCAAAATGTACATCTACGTCCCGGACACCCTCGCCGACCAGCCGCCCATCATCGTCGCGATCCACTACTGCACCGGCACGGCTAATGCCTACTACACCGGCTCGCCTTATGCCAAACTCGCTGATCAGCACGGTTTTATTGTCATTTACCCTGAGTCGCCTTATGATGGTGGTTGCTGGGATGTTTCTTCCCAGTCGGCTTTGACGCATAATGGTGGTGGCGACAGCAACAGCATTGCTAACATGGTGGAGTACACTTTGGAAAAGTACTCGGGTGATGCTGGGAAGGTGTTCGTTACGGGCAGTAGCTCTGGCGCCATGATGACCGTAGGCTTCCCTCACAACAGCCCATTGACCCAGATATCACGTCCATGCTGACCCAAGCCCTCCCAGAACGTCATGGCCGCAACCTACCCCGGCCTCTTCCGCGCCGCCACCGTCTACTCCGGCGTGCCCGCCGGCTGCTTCCTCTCCACCGCCGACCAGGTCAATGGCTGGAACTCCACCTGCGCGCAAGGCAACAGCGTCGCTTCCGCAGAGCAATGGGCCAACGTCGTGCACGCCATGTACCCTGACTTTGATGGCTCGTACCCGCGCATGCAGATCTACCACGGCGGCGCGGACGATACGCTCCTCCCGCAGAACTACGAGGAGACTGTTAAGCAGTGGACGGGTGTGTTCGGGTTAGATCCTGAGACGCCGGAGAAGAGTGAGGAGGGCGTGCCGCAGAGTGGGTATACTACTGAGACTTGGGGCGTCGGTGAGGAGAATCCGCTGGGAACGGTGCAGGGGATTTTTGTGCCGAGTGCTGGGCATACGGTGCCGATTGATGGGTGAGTCTTTGATTTGAAACATGTCGTGGGGTTGATGTTTGCGGTGGTTTGATTGAATATGTTTGCTGACTTGGCCTCGCAGTGACCAAGATATGAAGTGGTTCGGCCTTGCCTAGGCGATGAGCGAAGTTGGCGAATGGTGCTTTTGCCGTAGCTCGACCCTACATTTCGACAGTGAGGAATTGAAAGTTTTCGTGACTGTGCCATATACGCTTCACGAAATCGCAGTTGCATTTCCCGAGCTCCCAAAGGCTCCACCACCTACATCTCCTAGATTTCCGGACACAAATACCACTAGCACTGCAGAGTATGTGGCCGTGGCGACGAAGATGTTGTCGCGGCTGACCCCGGTTGATAAGCCCAGGCCTGTGGCGAATAGTATGATGAATGTGATCGCTATTCCCAGTCTTGCACTTGGACTGCCGGTGAAGTTCAGGGCCAAGATTGGGCCAACTATTAGTACGGCGGCGACGAATATACTAAGCGCTGAGATCACTCGAACCAGATGTCGTTCTTGGAAGTACTGGATCTTGTCCGGCTCGTGAGATGATGGTGCCTGTTTCGGTGAGCGGGTGCTGAAGTATCAAGTGAATGTTTGGTACTCACTGTAGAAGGAAATGGCCAGTGACTGCGTAATGTCTGTGACAGTACATCTTTGTCTGCTGGCGGCTTTAGTGCCACCAGGTCCTCAGCACCCTCAAGCTTGGTCCGTTCGTCTAGAGCAACAGCTTTCAGGGCATATCGATGCGCTTCTAACATACGTCGGTCGGGTGATTCAAATTTCATCGCCTCTTGCGAGAGGATAAGTGCTTTGTCTGCGGTGCCGTTTTTTGTTAACATTGTGTTACTCCTGATAACGCATGGTAGTTGCCAATGAGAGGATAGCGGACGTGAATCCATTAACGTCTGCTGCCATGTGGAGACCATGTGGAGATTTAGCTCATGCCTGGGAAACCTACGGTATTTCTTCAACTTCACCTCAATCTCTTCTGCGAGTTGAAGTCGCTTCATCTCTTCTTTTCCATCTCGCATCTGTCCACTCTGTGCGTTTGCTTTCATGGCTTTCCATGATCTCATGGAGGAATGCAGGTCCGGATCTGGGCTCGATGCTGCCTTTGCGTCTAATGCATCGAGCTCATCTTGCAGCGCGAGGAGCTCCCCTTGGAGATTTAACAAGTTCCTGGCTGTCAATCTGTCGAAGCGTCGGAAGATGTAGGTCTCCTTGTCGGGATCTTGCGCTATTGACCTGGCTACAGAGGCGTAGCCGTTGAACTCCATTTGGCCACATTGATATGGAAACGGACGACAATACTAGGTGAGCCTGCGCGGCCGGCAAAGCTGGCTAGAAATATGCTTACCACCTAGAGCCAGTAAAATCAAGCCACACAGTTTCTGAGGCTGCAAGGCGGGCTGTGCGGCCTCTTGATTTGGGCGCAGCCTCGTCAAGCGCTTACACACATCCTGCGTGATCGCCGTTGCTAAAGGGTTCACCCTCTTCTCTACGCTCATGTCCTCATGAACTCAACCTCTCCCATCTCGTATTCTTATCAAGGACACTAGCCATCAGTACCTTCACACAAAGAATTATCGCATCGCTCGCCCCTGCATCACCTGTCTAACCTGGTAAAACGCAACAAGACTGTGGCTTGTGTGAGTGCTTTGGCACGAGATGGAGCTCGTGAGCATGGCGCAAAAAGTTGACTTTGACGCTATGGATCAGTTCACACCCTTCCAGAAAAGAATCCTTCGAAACGTCGAGGCTAAATACTCGACACTGACCATGAAGAATCAGCACTCCAATGACGAGACCGAAGTCAATTCTCTCAGAGGCATACCCGTGACGATATTGGCACAGCTGGATAAGCTATTTAAGCCAAAAGCCTCTCTGATTACGGCGCAGTCTGACGGTGCCCGAATCACGCCTTCTCCAGCATCGCACGTAAGTCCATCCAAACCGAACACAAGCGCCGGAACGCTCACAGTGACAAGGGAGACCAGAACGCCGTCAAGCCAGAGCTCGAAGCAGAGGACGACTGCAATGTTCTCAAACACAGATCCGTCTTCTCCCGCGAGCGACTGGGAAACAAAATCTCGGAATCGAAGCGTCTTGCCGCACGTTCCGATGAATTTAAATCTGAACTGATGAAGAGAGCTCGCAAAGCATACGATGAAAAGGTGGCCGCGCGTATAGCTCTGTTAGAGCGCGACACGCGTTGGCGAGAGAAGTTGGAACATATCAAAGCCGAATTTCACCCTCGCGACGAAGCTGACAACATGAGCTCCCATGTAGTACGATCAGCAAAGCCAGAATTGGAAATCGAGCAAGATTACTTTTTCTCCCTTAAGCGCCTGGCAAACAAGATTTCAGAATTGAGAACACTTGCCGAACTTCCCACCATGGACAGCGTTGAAGGCTTGGAGAAACCTCGGGGTGTAGATTTGGACACTGTGGCTGCGGCTTGGGTCTTCGACGAATGCTTAGAACACGGGCGAAATATGCGAGCGTATGGCGAAGCCCAGCTTGACCCTCACAGACAGGCTGACAAGGGAATGTCCCACACCAGTCATGAGGCAAAGTCATCCATTCCTGTGACCTTGACTCACGAGAGAAATCCTCAACATTCGGTTCCCCTCGGCCAGTCACGACAGCCACGGGCAAATGCCACTTTCATTTATGAACCTGAGATCGAAGGTTTCTTGGACGGCCAATTTATCACGGCATTTCCGGACAATGCATCCGCTCGCAACCTTATTTCCCACGAATTTGTGAAGCGCAACCGCCTGAATGTCGACAGCTCTGCAAAAGGAAAGCTCCAAACGGCTGCTGGGTCAAAGGTCAAAACTCTAGGAACCGTGACAGTCCCCTTCCAATTTGCTGGAGAGCTTGAAATACACATGCAAGAGTTTCATGTACTTCCAAGATGTCTCTACGATGCCATTCTGGGCAGTCCTTTTCTTCGCATGACGAAGACTTTCACCCATTTTGCTCACCGGATTGTCAAAAAGCTGCGCAGTGCATCCTCAAAGCTTCGGGTGTGTTTCACCGGATCGCCTCAACAGATGCTGGCTGGCTGGGCAGATGGAGAATCGACGCTCGCGTTGCCTGACACTGGCTCGGACGTTTGTCTAATGTCCCTGGAATATGCCAAAGCGAGAGGCTATCGCATCGATACCAACCACAAACATCGCAAGAGGCTGGAGTTCATTGATGGCAGCACAGCCGAAGCACTGGGACGTGTCGAAGCATTTCAGTGGGAGTTTGAGCTTTCCGGTTCACAAGTTCATTACCCTGACGTGTATGTTCTGGATGGCTTGCAGACCGATCTCCTTCTGAGCTACGACTTTCTCATGAAGTCTGATGCATTCAGCGCGCACGAGCATTTGTCCGTTGACACTGATCAGCATGAAGAATCAGTGGACGGGTGGATGGTCAGTGCCATCAAATTGGTCAGAGAATCTGTGGAACGTTGGCCAGAAGGTTGCGCGGAAACTTGGGTGGGAAGTTCCTGGCTATGCTTCTCAAGGTGTGATATGTGTCTAAATGATGATGAATCAGCACTTTGCTAATATCTCGACAGAGCCGAGCGATCTGCAAAAATGGAAAACCCGAAAACGCCACGCTTCTGCCATGTATGAGGAGAGGTGCACGGCGGCACTTGCACTTCCTGAGCCTCACAGAAGCCAGGCATTAGCTGCAGCTCGAGATGAGTGGGCCAAGTTCTGGAACTCATGGCCTGGGTGCGGAAGCGGCAGTCATTGCACCGCACAAACGCCTTGTAAGGATGGTGGATGTAACTTTCAGCCGCTCGTACCGCCTCTGTTGGGCAATAACAGTCCACAAAGTGCTGATCCACTACATGGTCGGAAAATCTTCCATGTGCCAGCCGAATCCACGCTTGGATTAGCGCCCAGGTCGACTGGGGTTGTGCGGGCATCCAGTCCTAGCCCCCTCCCTCCAGATCTCGTTCTTTTGGCCAAAAGGAGCTCGTCCGGCAATATTCTATCACAGCCGGCTCATAAATCGCATTCGACCAATATGAGGGTGAGCGGTCGAACGATGAAACGATGACCAGCGAGTCCAGCGACACCAGGGTGGGCTGTCGCTGCAGCACAATGACCGGATGAGCTTTGTCCGCTACCAGTCTATCGATAGCCTGTCAGTCTCGCTGATATTTCCTCCCGCTTCGTCTTAAAAAAGAGTCGGCTGACCGCGTTCGCCTTGCTGTTGAACGGAATGTGATCGGAGGATCTGGGTCTTACCTTCTTTCGCGATTTTGAACTCATTGATGTCGTCTTGCTCTATGGTAAATGTGAGGATCCATGTTTTCTGCTAAGTTTGATGCAATGGTACCTATGAACACTTTAGTCATTTCGATGTCGACCAAGCGTTTGCATTCCGAACAAAAGTTTGCCCTACAGTACTCCGAACAAGTGAGCTGTCTTAGAAAGTCAACATTCAAGCTTCGAGTACATAGGATTCGGGGCTGAACATAAGCCGGAATTTTGGGTACAGTAGCTATGAAGTACCATGCACGACAGGTAAGCATTGCTCGAAACAAACATAAGCATCGGTAGCCATTCCGCAGTACAACATTCATGACCCCGCCAACCTCAGCTCTATAAAGGTGTGCTCAAGACCTCGATCTTTGGTTCAGCCCTTTTCGTCAAAAATTCCAGCCTGTCTACCCTGGCTAAAACTGATTTCAACACTTAGCAATCATGACAGATTTCAATGACAAAGGGAGCAAGGTCATCTCCCCATCGGTCCTCGCTCATGTCGTCTTACGCACAGCCAGCCTTCAACGCATGCAAGACTTCTACACCACCTTCCTAGGCGGCCGAGTGACCCACAGCAACGACATGCTGTCATTCATCACCTACGACGACGAGCACCACCGCATCGCTCTCGTCGGAATACCCACCACGGCGCCCAAAGTGCGCAGCAGCTGCGGTCTCGAGCACGTCGCCTTTACTTTCCCGGACCTTTCCTCTCTGCTGCTGGCCTACCGCCAGCGAAAGGCTCGCGGAATTGAGCCGGCTTGGTGTGTCAATCACGGCGTGTCCATGAGTCTCTACTACAATGATCCAGACGGCAACATGCTGGAGACGCAAGTTGACAATTTCGCCACAACTGAGGAGGCGAATGAGTACATGCATAGCCCTGCTTTTGCTGAGAATCCAATTGGTGTTGACTTTGATCCGGAGGAGTTGATTGAGAGGATCGAGGCTGGTGAGGATGATGCGAGTTTAAAGAAGAGGGGGTATATTGGGCCGAGGGGTATTCCTGACTTTATCAAGTAGTTGCTGCTCTAGTTTGATCGATCTGAGATGCTGCACGGGTCATTGCGTTGCCGAAGGTACTCAAAGGTAATTATCACGGCCGTTGTATGGCGATAGTCAAGGCAAACACAGGGGTACTGCTACGCCCATTGATAATGATTCAAGAATTATATCACACGGCTACAACATCCACACGTTTCTGGGATGATCGAAGCATGAAGAAGGCACAGGCTCCCCCATTGCCATGCCCCTAGTTGACATAGACCAGGCAAGTCCCTTAAGGAACATGAGGATCCAAGCCATCGCCATGTACTCTTTGAAAGAGTGAGAAGAAAGGTCGTTATGTTGCGACTTCCCAGTGATATAAGTTCCAAAGTGGCTCTTATTGTTGAAACGCCACTCATAGAAGTCACAATAATATGCATAATGAAGGCCGATCATGAATGATTCTTCGTTCGAGACTCGCTCCACGAACGATGGAGACGAGGGAGGTCCTTTGGCACTCGCCTCTTGTGTGATATACCCTATTCCCATGGAGCAATGTGCGGCAACCAGACAATTGTAGTCCATCCATTCGCCATAAGTCGGGCTGAGCAGTACCTCGCGAAACCAGTTACTGATTGCATTGAACACTCTCTGGCACACTGACATAGACCGTATTCGCAGATCCTCATCCTGTTTCGCTTCATTGGAAGTGATGCTGCCAATGTCGGTTGCTACTTTCAACAGATCGTCAACTGCTGAGGTCACCAACGACATGGTTTGGTCGCTGCAAGTGTCGTGAAAGTTAAACACATGAAAGAATTCTCTTCGTATCATTGCGAGAGACCGTGACCAGACACGAGGCGAGCCGAAGGCGGAGATTGTCGGAGCTCCCATGCTTGAGGCCAAGCCAGGAAAGTAGTGCAGTTGGGCCGATGATACCTCAGGCAGTGGCAGAAATTCACAGAGTAACGCAGCTGCTTGATTACCTATCATGGCCAGTGCAGTTTTGTACTGATCTGAGAGTATGCTATCCATCTGAGTCCCGGCCAGGTGGCTTGGATTACCACGCGCTAACTGTGCTCTCTGGGCACCAGAGCTGGATAATTTGATCCGCTCCATGATGGCTTGGAAAACATCGACGTGACCTCCATCAGTGGTGCAGTAGATGTCATCCCCGGCAAGTTCTTTCGATACGGGAATGATCCCGCACACCAGCTTGTCTGTAGCTCGATCAGGGATGAGTTCCGGGTAAGCGCGTTCTCGACCGTGCCAAACATCTCTGGTGAAAGTTGCAACGAGTCCCATGTCCCCTTGAGGGGTGCAGACAAGACCATATCCTTGTCCGTGGGCCACAAAGGAGTCTGTACTGAGGTCAACTCTCCATTCCATGCCCAGGCGAAAACCGAGAATGATTAGCTCGCCGAGAGTTGTCTTGGCCATCGGTCTAATCGCATCTTTGGGCATGATATCCCAAGTCCATTCGAGGAATGATATCGCGAATTCTGTTTGTAACCTATCGGGTGCGATGCTTGTGTCATTTGACGCAGCCTTTGGGGGCAGAGCTTGTGTTGAAGAAGCTTGAGCTGATTTATTTCCTGTCGGCGTAGCTGCTGGTGGCTTGGCTTCTGAGCTTGTATGTGTTGAAAATGTTTGCGCCGTCGTGGCCGCTAGGGACAAATTTGGCACTGTTCCGGGTTCCACTGAAGAAGAGTTCCCGGGCAGTCCCACACCAGATGCAGTGCCAACCAGCGGGACCGCTGTTGTCGGTGCTGGTGTAGTGGAAGGCTGTGGTGGTGGATTCGATGTTGAAGGTGCCCCTGCTGACGCAAACCCAGGGTTCAAATGTGAAGTCGCAGCTTCCGTTCCTGATACGTGAGTCGAGGGTAGGTTCTTCGCCCGGACAGCTGGCAAAACACCATCCGACGCCATTTCTCCAGCTGCTGGAGGTTCGGTTTGGGCTGTCTCCTTCGTTACGCCATTCTCTGTCGGTACGGACTGCATTTGCTCACTGTAGTGGTTGGCAAGATCATAGAGGGCTCGGACTAGCAGTAACCACGAAACTTTGTTCTCGGTAGGGAAGGTATTCGGGGAGCGGTGGTGCTGCGACTCCAGATCCAGCCTGGCGTCAGCTCCGTTCTCGAGGCTCAACGTCTCTTCTAGTACTGCTTTACACTGGCTGAAGGCCAACGCTCTCGATGACCGATTTGTAGGTCTCCAAATAAAAGGATGGGTTCTACTTTCAGATGGTTTTGCGTGGCGTAGGCTCGAAACACCGTCTCCTCGTACGGCCAAACCATCAGGCAGGCGCCGAGAGATCAAGATTTTGGGAGCGATGAAGTGCGTTTCGAATCTCAGCTCGTACCAGCGCCATCTTCGCCATGTCATTCGCGACCAGGGTCCGATGCTAGGTTCTCCGCATCTCTTGTAGCCCTCTGCGGTCTCGAATAGCCCTTTAAACAACGTCAAGCCTGCTAACAGAAACGAGGCTAGCGAAACTGCTAGAGCTGCGGTCGATATTGTAACTGCAGAAGGTCCGGCGGCAGGAGAGGTCGGGACGGGACTTATGGAGGCGGTGATGGTAGCTGCGGTAGTCGCCATTGTTCGTGATCTGCCTTGTTGACATTCGCGTGTCGGTCAAGACGAGAGGTATTCAGAGAGCAGGAAGTTGATAGCGCAGGCTAGGTCCCACTCGCCTGGCAAACGCGAGCTCTTGTCCTCCTTTCGATACGCCACAGCGGCTACAGTGATGCCAAGGGCGACAAGCAAGCCATGTTAGAGATAATAGGACCTATTGGACCATCTGCAGCTGTTCAGCCTGCGAGTGAGCAGCCACGGTACCATTTGTGGGCTGACCAGAGTGCCGTTTCCTTTCGTTGGATCTTCGTCGCCCTCCACTTGCCGTGCGGACCGAATAAGAAATCCTCTGGTGGGTTTTCAAGATACTGAGTGAATCGAGTGCGTTGAAATGAGGCCTTGGTCTGTTCCACGACAGCGTGTAGCCATGAATACCATTCTTGTTTTACAGCCTTGCCGTATTGCTGCAAGTGACGACGTTCAAGTAAAACTGCATATCACCTGCAGTCTCTGATGTGATGCAGCAACGAGCATCAGCGATCTGACCCGCGGTGTACCTTAGCGAACCAATCTCATTGTCGCCTCGAATTGATTGATCAATTGACCAAATCAAAGACTTAAGAGTACTGCTCAGTGAATCAAGGAGTGCATGTACACATGTGTAGTGAAGAAGTGAAGTATAGCACCACGATCATCATCTCCACACGTCAACTACAACCCGCGGGGAGCGAAAAGCCCCGCGATCGGGGACTCGCGGGATGGCGAATGTCAAGTCATACTACCTAATTAATAGATAAATAACATTAACAATCCTGGAGCAAACCGACTCCTCCAACAATCAAATCACAAATCAGCCCCCAACCTCGAATTCCCCCACCCACCCCAACAACCATGCCCGTAATCGAAGGTGCCCCCGCGCACGGCAACCCAGCCCACCTCCTCCCACCCTCATGGCGCAAAAACATCACCCTCTGGCTAGAAGAAGACACACCTAGCTTCGACTACGGCGGCTTCGTCGTCGGCGACGAGCCCGCCGAAGCGCGCCTCCTGGCCAAATCGCAAGGAATCGTGGCGGGCGTCCCCTTCTTCGACGAAGTCTTCAAACAACTCGACTGCACCGTCGAATGGCAGGTGAAGGAAGGCGAGGAAGTCGGCGTGAAAGAGGCCAAGCAGCTCTGCGCTGTTGTGCGTGGACCCGTCAGGAATTTGCTACTTGGAGAGCGCGTGGCGCTCAATCTTCTCGCGAGGTGTTCGGGGATTGCGACGAAGAGTCATGAGATGCTTTCGCTTCTCAGGAAGGCTGGGTATAAGAACACGCTGGCGGGCACGAGGAAGACAACGCCGGGCTTCCGTCTCGTGGAGAAATACGGCATGTTGGTCGGCGGGTGCGATCCGCACAGGCAGGATCTCAGCGCCATGACCATGCTCAAGGACAACCACATCTGGGCCTGCGGCGGGTCCATCCCGTCCGCTGTCGCGGCGGCGAAGGCCTCAGGCGGGTTTGCTATTAAGGTTGAAGTGGAGTGTCAGAGCGAAGAGGAGGCAAACACGGCCATCGAGGCGGGCGCGGATGTGGTCATGCTGGACAATTTCACGGGCGACGGCGTCAAGGTCGCGTCGAAGAATTTGAAGGACAAATGGGGACGGGGAAACCAGGCGAGGGCCCTGATTGAGGTGTCCGGCGGTCTTACGGCGGAGAACGTGCAGGATTATGTCTGCGATGATATCGATGTTATCAGCTCATCGAGCATACATCAGAGCACGCAGCATGTCGATTTCTCGTTGAAGGTCGTGCCCAGGAACAAGACGGGTTGAAGGGAAATTGTCGATGAGAGGACAACACGGATTATGTGATTACGAGTACCTGTACAGCTAAGATAAATGAAGACCTTTCGACACTCGCCTATTCTGATTGTGCCTGACTGAGAATTGCACTTCTTCCCAAGATCAACAGCAACGAGAAAACATTCCCTGTCGCTGACCATCTTCTAACCGCCAAACTCATCCGTCTACCAACTACCTAAGCAGTAGCCTCCCACATCCTGACAAACTTGCCCAAACCCGCCACACCCCCGGACAGACCCATAATCCCCAAATTGAACCCAGGCACGCCATTCTCAAACGCGAAATTCACCGCCATCGGAAACCAACTGAGCGACGCCACCGCGTCCGCCCAGAACTTCGCATCGGCCTTCTGATCCTCTTTCAACACTCCCACAGCCTCCTTCTCGCCCTCCGCCCTCCTCGTCCTCTTCTGCCTCTCCAGTTGCGCTTCGCGACCCAGCCGCACGAAATCGCACATCACGCCTGCGAACCACGCGCGGTAGGACCAGAGGTAGATCGAGGCCGTTTTGCCGGAGCGGTTGAACGGTGCCGTCAGGCGGGGGGAGAGCACCTTATGATCGGTCAGGAGGGCGATGTTCTCCATCGCTTGGAAGATGAGGTAAAGCGTGCATTGCGTGAGAGCTGTGGCGTGCAGGATCTTGTCCTGGCCTGGTTTGGGTCCTTGGAGGAGTTGGCGCAGCCAGGCGTAGAGTGGTGGGACGCCGAGGAGGCGGAGGGTCGTGCGCGTGCTGGAGAGGAGGGTGGCGAGGGCGGCGAGTGGGGAGGGGCCGGGGCTGGCTGTTGTGGGATGGCCGGCTTTTCCGAGGCGTTGGAGGAGGCGGTTCTGGAGTGGGAGGGTTCTGGATTCCAGGTATACCAGCAGGTAGAGGGTGTAGTTGAAGGTGGACAGGAAAGTGCTGGGTCCACCGGGAGCAGCGAGGAGTCTGGTTTTTGGAAGGGCGTGTTAGGAGGGAGTTTTGCGATTATCTCTACTATTTTACCTCTGTCACTTGGGTTTTCTACACATACTTGCTCAATCGCAGCAGGATCCTGTCCGGCTGCTTTGCGATCTCAAGGAGCCTCGCCGGCGCCCTCTTCTCGACCTCTTTCGCGACGCTGCCATCGCTGGCCGGAGGAATGGAGTCGGCCTGGTTCTCCACGGGCGCGCCAGGCTCGACGGTTGGATCGGACATGGCGGGCAGGTAAATATAAGAAAGATATATGTTTCGTTGATCAGTGCGGAATTGACAAAATTGTCCTGATCGAGAAGGGCAGACCGGGCGTTGTGGAGTTGGGGATTTTCTATATCATCGACGTAAAAGGGAAACACTTCCAAAGCTGGCGAGCTATCGATCTCACTGTCAGCTGATGCTTGCTCTACCGATACCGCTAACCTCGGTGCCTCGAGCCTCGGTCGACTGAGAGTTTTGTTGGCTTCAAGGTGGGGCTCTGCCCACGTGCCGATGCACGTGCCGAGCCTTGCTGTGAATCCTTTCGTGCTTCTTTCTCAATACTTGTTCATCTTGATGATATGTGCCCAATGCCATCCTCATCGCGTCCTGAGAGAAGGATTCGCGGAGGAGACATGCTTGGTGCGTCTGATTCAATACTGGACTTGGACTCATAACAAGAACATGCCGGATCAGCGGACAAGTAATCGATCAGGACAGTCTTGCCATCCAACCGGACATTATTAGCAAAATCTGGAATGTATATTTCATCGACAACTGCGTTGATCGGTACATGAGCCGATCATATAGCGCAACCTGGAAGCTCGCGGAGAAAATGATCGTGTCGAACTGTCGCTCAAGGGTGCTCCATCGCAGCATGACGACAGGGCTCCAGGCTTTACCGATCTGGAAGCACCATGCTACACATATTCACCTCACTAACTCACCTGTGTCTCAAGGTTTCCGGGGGAGTGATATCAAGTTCATCCAAGTATGATCCGCAAAGTTTGTGCGAGAAATCAACCCCGAGCCGTCGGTCAATAAAACACTCCCACAAGGATCCTTTCATGACCAGACGGTTGAAAGACCAGTTCGGGCGGAATAGCACGACAGAAGCCAGATTTTGATTGGCGTGATCACGCCGGACACTCACGGCGACTTATTGGTGGGTTGAAATCGAGCCTAGCAAACTGGACAGCTCTTCCAAAGCTTTCGGCGTCTTCACCGACTCACGACTCAATAGGGTCTCCTGCAGATGCTAACCGAAAGAGCTACTTCAGATGGAACGCGAGTGACGATGAAGAAGTTGAGAAAATGACCTGGGGCTTTCACTCGGGCAAGATGAAAAAGCGGACGTACTTTCCTCTCACCTGGACGATCTGAGAGAGTTCTACATCGCTCCAATGAAGTACATGCCTAGTCGTGGCATGTCGGCGTGTATCATGAACGACCAACAAATGCTTTCGCAAGTTGGTCAAGTGGTGAGCAGCCGGATGAGCTTCTTGAGGACATGAGAAGGGACGGTGAGAACTCGACGTTGTTGGTAGCGGGAAGGCCGACACTGTCCCACGGAGGTTCGCCCGGCTATGGCGAGGAGTTTGAAGAGCGTTGTGGAAGATTATCAATACGAGCGTAGGACTCTCTACTTGGTACATCCGTGGAGGTGCGAATCGTGTCCGGTTGAATGAGGGAAGACGTGGTCCTTTGTTTATTTTGACTTCTTCGCCGACCCATCATCAGATCCAGGAGACTCCAATGATCCGAAAGAGAGCTCGCATATCGAGCGTAACTGCTTTTGATGTTTGCTGGAGTGTTGAGGTTCCACCGCAGCTTCCCTTGTTCGAGCAAAAGGCCAGAGCGCGGCGCCTCCCGCATTGTGGGTATATCATCAGACCACTGCTTCCACTGGCCTCTTCTTCCCTTGTTTTGCAAACGTCCACTTAACAATCAGCAGCAGGTCAGTTGTCACGTCACGCCATCTGCGCTCTCCTCGTTATTACACCTTGCTCGCCTTGGTCGAGCCTCAAGGCATCTTCTGAGCGTCGATTTCGTGACCGACTGCAGCACCAACTAGGACCATCCTAGCAAACGAGCAAGCCAATATTCTTGTTTGCACTCAATCACTTCCCACTTGACTCCGAAGACTTGACTGCAGACAGTGGAGCCATGGCATCCTCATCAGCAGCGGATGATTGGAAACCGCTCGTCTGCCTCCTCACCCTCGACAAACCGGACTTCTTCAACGACCTATACAAGGACTTCGTTCGCCTCCTCCAAAGCAAAGCCCGCGTCCAGCAGATAAAGACACCAGAAGATGCCAGAGCCGCCTACACCAGCCGTCCGCCGCCAGCAGCCATCCTCTCCGCCGACGAATCTCTCACGGCCAGCACCCGCATCTCCCTCCTCGACGAAGCGCTCAGCTACGCCCGTGCCGGCGGCATCCTCCTGTTCATGGGTCTCTTCTCATCGTTCACACGGCCGTCCGACATCAACACTCTCTTTGCACGCCTCGGTCTGCCGTGGAGCTCAGGCGACTACCACCGTACCACGTTCAAGATCAACCTCGACATGAAGCACTTCAATACGGACGGTCTGGCAAGAAGCTACAGTCAGAAGGCACTGCATCTTGCGAATGTCGCCCACGCGGACGCCATCTACCTACCGTCCGACGGCTCTCACGTCGAATCGATGGTTTTCGGACCGGCGCCGATTGACGACAAGAAACAAACGCCTGCTGCTCTCGCCAAGGTCGGTGATGGTAAGATTGGGTATATTGGTGATGTCAACAATGAGAATGAGACTATGCCTTTGGTGCTGGCGATGTGTGGGATTTGAGTTGATCGAAGGCTCGAGAAATTGGCATCGCTGGAAGCATGGGTTGAGTTGAATGTGAAGATTGGTGCCATTGAATGGGAGAGGCAGGGGAACACAGTGGCAGAAACAGAACACACCTCGACATCGGGGACGTACCACAAAGAACATTCGACACAATACATAATAAATTTTGACTTTTGTCACCACCCCATCATCTAAATCCTCCCCGTTCCGCGAGTCTTTCTCTCCTGATGAGCACACCCTGTCCCCAGCAGCTTTACAAGGAAGCATTTCCTACTAGACCTGACTACACTACTAACTTGAACAATGAAGAGACCCAAGTTTGAAATGTGGCCGGCAAGTCATCTTTTGATTTATAGCTGATAAAACTTTGATCGATCTCAGCTCACGTCGTACCCAAACCCTTCCGGAACCGGTTGCGCCTCGCTAATGGAGAACAGGTATCGATCGCAATATTTCTTATTGTATATTATGATGGCACAATTATGTTCCTGACATCTTTTACCTCATCCTTCTCGGTTAGCAAGTTATTGGCAGCGGGGAACCTCGGCGAGGATATCCGACGAAGCGTTGCTACTTCGATCAAACGAACAAGAACAACACTGAACATAAATCGATGTATGTTCACGAGTATTGTTGCCCGCTGACCGGCCATGTCGCTCCCATCCGCACTCACAAGCCTAGTACGCAACCCACAACTACGCCTGCTCAACGCTCTTCGAACCGGATCGAAACCAATCATGACATTCATGGGACTGCCTTCGTTTCGTGCGGCACAGATTGTTGCTCAGACGGGGCTTGATGTCGGTGTCACGCTTTTTTAAATCAGTCTCGAATGCTCACGACTCAAAGGGCATCATCATCGATTGCGAACACGGCCACATCAGCGACGATGCCATGCACAGTTCCACAGCCGCTATTGCCGCCATGGGAGTCTCGCCTCTCGTTCGTCTTCGCATGACACATTCCGATCTCATCAAAAGAGCTCTGGATGCTGGTGCGCAGTTAGTCTAGCCACTTCACCTTGATCGATCACAGCTGACCAGCCGCCCTTCAGCGGCATCATAGTCCCTCAAGCCAATACGGCAGAAGAGGTCGCGAGTATCGTTTCCCACGCCAAGTTCCCTCCGCAAGGTCTGAGAGGGCAGGGCGCGCCGTTCGCTGGCATTGCACACGGTGTCGATATTCCGACCTATGTCAAGACTGCGAATGAGACTTTGATCACTTGTCTGCAGATTGAGACAAAGGCTGGGTTGGAGAATGTGGACGCCATTTGTGCTGTCCCCGGGATTGGTGAGTACTAATCGTCTGCGACATTCCTGAGAGTAATTGGATCGATGGCCGTGCTGAGATTGTTAAAGACATGCTATTCATCGGCCCGAACGATCTCGCCCTTTCGGTTTTAGGATACGTGCCGGCGAGGGGCGATGAGCCTGAGTTTGTCCATGCTATAGATCAAATTGTAGCAGCGGCGAGGAAGCATGGGAAGTGGGTTGCGCGATTGTCGAACGATGGAGCATCGTGCAAAGAGCACTTGGAGGTTTTCGATACTGTCGCGATGAGCTATGATGTGCGGGCCATTCAGCAGTGGTATAGAGCTGAGTTGCAGCGCGCGCGGTCATAGATCGATCAGCAATCTCGCACGACAAGTAGAGGAGGTGCATCATTCAGGAAGATAGAGCCCTCAAAAATCTCAAGATTCGTTCATCAACATCATGGTTCTCATTGCAGCCATATAATTACGCCGCGCGGGCGCGCCAATCTATGCTATTGCCCTTTTCCAGCCGTGCATCACTTCTGGTGACAGGCTCATGCGTGTAAAATCTTCATGCCCATGCCTTGGGTCTCTGTGAGACCTTTCAAGTTCCCCAAACGCCGCGCTTTACACCAAGCCGAAAAAGTAAAGTCAGTTCCACATAGCTTTCTCAATGAAAGCTTCATCCTGTAACCTTGCCGCGGCCCGAGCTGCCCCAAGCCTCTGACATGCCAGACTTCTTCTCGGGAACCACCTCGAGGCCCGCCAGAGCGATGTTAACTCTGTTCAGTCTGAGCAGTAACGTCCTTTCAATCTCGTCTGCCGCGGCGCTGGCATCTGCGTGAGTCTTGGTACGCGTATCCGTACTGGGTGCGACGAGCGTGCCGTTCACGACATCGAGGCGGAAAGGCAGTCCGGAAGTTTGAATGAGGTTTGTGATTTCCCTCTCAAGTGCGGCTTCGGGCGTTGCAGCTGTAGATGTGGGTGGTGGAGGGAACGTCTCGGCCAGAGAGGAGAGCGAGATTTGCGAGTACGAGGAGAGGTGGGAGGTGATGCTCTTCTCGCGGATGCGCGCGAACAGCACGTCAACGTGGGAGCCACGGCTGGAACCAACGCCATTGCCGAGGAAGATGTCGAGATTCCAGTCTGAGTAGTAACGCTGCAGTGTCTCGAGACATGCACGGTACTTGGCGGTCGTGAAGAGGGAGATGGCTTTGCGCATGTGAGGCTCGAGCTCGAGGAAAGCACGGAATGAGCCACCGAGCACGCGCGTGGAGAGCTGCTCACGGGAGAGGGTGGCGAGAGCAGTCAGGCCGCCATAAATAGCAATATCGTTGGCGCTGGCGACAGCATGTGTGAAGTCGAAGCCGTGGACAGCTCCGTTCGTGGTCAGATCAAAAGGCACAGCAAGGAAGTTGTCGGCGGCGTCGGTGTAATTGTTGTTGCTCATGTAAGCGACACCAGCAGCGGCATGAGAGATAGGTAAAAGTTTTGCCATCTCTTCATCCTTGACACCAGAACTGCGCAAGCGACTCGCGCTGGAGAGGACGGCGTTGTAGTGAAGAGTCGCAGTGGATCCTAATTGCTGAGCGGCAACTGCTTGAAGGATGGCAGTAAGCTGCAAGCGGAGAGTCATGCTGGCAACATGAGTGGGAGTGGTGCAGAAGTCGCGCATCTTTCCAAAAGCAGTGTAGGCGGCATTGAGACCGATCGTGTTGGCACTCTGCGGCTGTTCGCCTTCAACCACAGGCTGCGGTGGAGGACCACCAGTCAACAGCAGGTGAGTGGCGAGGTCTTCCTGCCCCATGCGGATGCTCTCTCTGATGAGGTTGTTCTTATATCCCTTCAGTTCCTGCTCCAACCTGGTGCTCTCACGCTTGTTTGCATCCTCTGTCTTGTTCATCCATTCTGTGTCCTGTGAAGCGAGCTCCTTGAGGTCCAGCATTGAGGCGAGTTCAACGAGTCGGCGATAGAGAGAAACATCTTTGCCATTCTTTGCGGAAGCGATGGCTAGACTGAGAGCGTGCTGGGAAAGAGGTGGACATGTTACAGCAACATGGGCGAGGCGATACGGCAGTAGTGGGCCAGTGTAGTTGCTGCTCCAGGCTTCGAGATCGAAAGTAGGCGCTGGAAGGCCTGCGGAGTATGCCATGTTGGCGGTGGTGATGATTTTGATTGTGTTGTAGTCCAGGAAGAGGTGTTTCGTAAACGAGCCAGCGCGAGAATACGAGTCGTTACCTGCAATTGCTGCCTCGATGTAAGTGAAGCTTGACGGTGTTTAGAGAGAGATGACGCTCTGGAAGCGCGGAAGCTAGCCGCGGTACCGGAGTGAAGCCGGACGCTCCAGCCAGATCTTGGCGCTGCAGAGAAGATACAAATATTTGCTTCTCGACGCCCTCTCTCGGCTTTCTTTTCTTCACGCGACTTTGTGAGTACCCAATCAGACCCCCTACTGTGCAATACAGCATTCTAACAGCCTCCTCTCAGACTTCATAGAATCATTTCTATAGTAAACGTCCATAACTGTGTTCTCTACATGAGCCACAGACTCCAACCTGGCTGATGAGCCGATGCCCCGAGCCCAAGAGTGATGCCGACGTGCGCAGCTTGCTGTGTGGCGATGATCTCAGCCCAGTTCGGTGTCTGGCTTCGGCCGGCCGTTCTGGGAGGGTTTGGCGGTATGTCTGACAGGTCCCTTACTTTCATCTGTTGATCTCGTGCTCAAGGCACGAGGCGGTAGGAGAAGGCTTTTCGCAGTGGTCGGGATTGAGGAAGAGTACTGGGCGCTTGATGAGCCTTGACTTGCTGGCGGAATCCCTGCTATCGCGCGGTGCTCACAAACAGCTCATGCCCTGATCAACCCGCCGAATCAATCGATCGCCATACCAAAGTCTCTTCCCGGAGCCGACCCGACTTCAAAGCTTGACTTACGGCGTCCTGCTTCATCAAAGCTTTAACATCGTAGTACTGAAATCCAGGATTCCCTCGTGCTCGCCAGCAGAGCGCACCGAGCGTTTCGAGCTCAGACCGTTAACAAAAATTTTCTGCGCAAGCCCGAAGCAGATCACAAGCAGTCTTGAAGCAGGGAGTACTTATGCTCACACGACATTGATATATTCCAGCGCATCTGGAGCTTCCTACATCTCCTCGTTCAATTGGAGCCCTCTAGGCTCTTCCTGTCACTGGGTGCAACCGACGATTGGCTGCGTAGGAGTGGATGACCGCAGCGAGATCGGCCAAACGAACCTTTTATACCAATACAAGTGACTACCGTTCGCGGTCAGGTTGCACCAAACAATAATAGGAGAGTGGCAGACAGCAGTGCTGAGATCGCTTTGTGGTATCGCCATACCACTCTCTTCGAACCGCACAACCTTGAGACACCTCGTTGCGAACCGTCGAAGGCCGATTCGAAGAGACTCGAAGTCAACCAATTAAATGGTTTCAGATGGCCGGACATGTACTCAAATCCCTACTGTCTCCGATAGACCTCTCAATCCATGTGCCATGTACTGTACCTCAAGACGTGAATAACATCGTCTTGAGAGCAATACTGAAGACTTCTTTGTTTTCGCCGATGTTGAAGCCTCCGCAGCCTCTCATCTTCCGTTCGCCTTGTCTCTTTTGACTAAATAGCGGCTTCTTGCACGCAATCAGTCAAAAGGATATGCTCAAGATCAAGAGCAAAAGAATCTTCCGACGCGGGGAATTGAACCCCGGCCTTGTCGGCACTGATCCCACTCGCAGAGAGTGAAGAATGAGAGCGACAAATCCTAGCCACTAGACCACATCGGATTGATCGAATTGATGAAGGAAGATCAAGCTTGCGTGTAGAAGTCGCTTACAATTGAGGCAAGAGCGATCCAGCTGCGCTCCTTTATCCCCGAAGATGCGACCATTAAGCTGCGTGGAGGGAGGGGGGAAGGCGCGCCTTCCTATTTCGGATGTGTGTAAGTGAAAGTAGACGGGAAGTGAATTCTTGAGGGAAAAGTCTCCGCAGGCCAATTTGTGCATGCGCCTCTACTTGGTGGAGGGTGATCATGGTCCGGAGTGCTCTCGTCCGCCGGTAGTCGCATTGCCATCTTCATGGAAAGGTCAGACACCGGCTGCTGGGCTGAGTACTGAGAAGTGAGAATATTGCAGAACTTCAGTCCTCCTATACAAATGGCTCGTATGTGATGTGCGCTCGTCGGAAGGTAGAGATGGGAAGACGGCGATGTGTGTATAGATGTCTCGGGCAGTGTCGATTCGGCATTGTGACGACGTAGAGGGGATTGTCGAGTTGGCGATGATGCTGTTGCTTTGTGGCTGGGCCTTATGTTGCACCTATTGGAAATCATTGTGAACAGTATTGGTTAGCGTTAGTATTCAATGCTTATACAAATGTTGATACATGTTGTCTTTGATCGTGTGAGCGAGGCGAAGTCCAACTTGATCAAGTCAACGAAATCCGCAGTGTGCAAGGGAGTCTCACTCCACGAAGGAATGTTCACGTTTCAAGTTTGCTCACGCACTTAGTCTTGAGGATCATTAACCTTGGCGGTAAGACATTCTCGAGAGTCTGTTGATCGCTTGGATTATCCAATACTGCACGTTATTGTGCATTTCACAGGGCCAATCCTCAAAAGCCAACCCCAACCCTAACCCTAAAGCTCACCAGCCAAATTCACAAAAGCCGATTGTTCGCGATTCTCGAACCCACCAGGTCTTCAATACTGTGCTTTTGAGTGGCGGCAGACCTCCACATACTGAACATCTTCACTGTCAAATGCCGCTGCAGCAGGCGGGTCCTGGTGCTCGGAAAAAGCAGTCTTGCCATCAAGCCGCGGTGAGTGATGAGCGACCTCGTCCCTGGCGCACGAAGGAAGTAGTAATTCTGCAAGGCAGTGCGAATACCACCTTACAATGAAAATGGTACCCTTAAAAGCCATGCGCCAATCATAAGCGCATTGTCTTTGAGATGCAGTCAACTTTCACGCGCATCTCTTGTAATTAGTTTGGTAAATGAATGCTGCCCTCAATATCTACGTCCATCCAAGAGATCGGCCAGCTTTCTTCCAAGCAGCTCACTGTACAATGTAGCAATATAACATTGAAATGTCCCGCTGACATCATCAAATCAAAGCGATTTCCCATCCTCGCTGGCGCAACCGGTAGCGCGTTCGGCTGTTAGCGACTCCACGAGAGTTCCAGCAAACCGGAAGGTTAGTGGTTCGAGCCCACTGTGAGGAGTTCTTCGTGCGAGCGACGAGCTTCATTCTTTTGTCCTTTTGCATGGGGTCCTGCCTCTGATTCTCTTTTGACTGATGTTCTGAGTTGAGGCTGGTGCGCCTGTCTGCGCTGTTTGACTGCGCTGTTTTAACTGGTTGGGAGGTGCTGTCGTGCTGTCTTTGGGGCTTGCAGTTGATTGCTTATTATAATGTGCGCCTCAGCGGATGCGAAGATGTAGGAGAGAAATGAGACTGAAGGGGAAGAACGACGGGGTTGATGAGTGCTTCATCCAATTCGTAAAAGGCAGAGATTAGTATATAGCTATGTACATGACAACTTCAAGCGGCTATGTACAATTGCGTTTCGAAAGCATTCGCGTAGAACAGCCAGTATTAGCAGTGGAGGCTTTCTCGCGAAATTGGGTAATTTTGCCGGGGCTGATAAGCCTGTGAACCTGCAAGGCAAGAGCGCAATAGGCGAGAACGCCAGCGCTGCCGAAGGTTTGCCTGGCCAGAAAGCTGGCTGAGGTCTGAAGCTGCGGCATGAATAGTAATGCACCGAAGCGGCGCATCAGTACTGTATCGCGGTTCCAGCGAGGTGAGTAGGGCTCTTCAGCCTCTGCAGAGTCATCCAAATGCTGGCAGTGATGCAGAATTCGTGAGCTATTGGAGACGAGGCGTTGTGTCTGACCTTCGACGACCTGAGCTCTGATGGAAGATGTCGAAAGCAGACCACGGCAATGGAGATGGTGATCTCGAGCTCGAGATCCATCGCGTCCTGCCCAAAGGCAGCCCGAAGCCCTGCCCTAGCGATAGGGATGCTCAAGCAAGCAGCTCGGTGCGCCGGATCGGCTGAAAAAAGGCAATGACGAGAAAGCCCTAATGAGGACCTCCGTCTCAGATTCTTCGCTCAACCTTCAGGCCCACGCTCAGCCATGATATCGAGCGTATCAAGCCCCCAGATCTCCACATCATGAACATCACTCAAACTCGCCCTCTCAATCTTCCGCCTCATCTCCTTCCTTCCATCCGGATAGACAAATTCGAAAGCCCCGCCTGCTCTGTAGACCTCGTCTCCAGCGCCGATCCAACGCAATTTGTGCGCGCCAGTGAGGTACAGATCCCGACCGAGGATGGCGATGCGCTCTTCTTCCGACAGGTTGGCCATCTCGTTCTCGGGACTGCGCAAGGTGCTGTTGTATAGAATGCGAAAGGCTCGGAGGTTCGGCAGGAATGGGATCACGAGGCGGAGGGTGCTGTGGTTGGGGAACCCGAGAGCGAAGCCGAGCTGAGTCAGGTTCGGGCAGTTGCGGATCAGGTTCGTTACGTCGGTCTCGCTTAGAGGCCATTGTGAGGAGAGCAAGAGGTGTTTGAGTGTTGAGCCGTGTTTTTCGGTGAAGCTGCGGACGTATTGGCGGCCGAGCATGGGGATGTCGGAGAGCCGCGAGAGAGGGTCGGTGCTGGCAGCTGAAGGGGAATCGTCCGGTGTGATGTAGTCGGAGGATGGGCTGGCGACGGAGGAGGACATGGATGGTTTGCCGGCGCGGTCGTTCACGACGTAGACGTACTCCAAGCCCGAAGAGTTATTCAACATTTCTACGTGCTGCTCGGCGAATTCGTTGAAGCGAATGGTGCGAAAATCGGTCTTGTAATCCGGCGGCAGGTTGCGCCAGGTATCGTCCACGTAAACGTTGGCACTGCCTCCTTGAGCGC
This sequence comes from Cladosporium sp. IMV 00045, assembly GCA_001931905.2. Taxonomy (NCBI): domain Eukaryota; kingdom Fungi; phylum Ascomycota; class Dothideomycetes; order Cladosporiales; family Cladosporiaceae; genus Cladosporium; species Cladosporium sp. IMV 00045. The sequence goes on along the minus strand of MSJI02000853.1, from coordinate 49,080 downwards.
CGCCGAAGGTATCGAGGAAAGTCATGCTGTCGCAAGTGTTGTGGTCCATGACAAAATTGAAGCTCTGCGTGTTGGGACCGAACCAATTCTGCATCGCAAAATGTTTGAGCTTGAGAGCGTGGCCAGCCTTGATGCAGCGCCCAAAGTATGTTTCCATGTTCAATGTTGGCTCTGCGCTGCGGCGCATGCGTGGGGAGAAGTGCAGTCGCAGGTCCTCGAGCTTCTTCGAGCCCAAGAGAAGTACCGAGATGTCGTCGGGGTAGCAGAGAGGATCGATGTCAATGGCGTGGAATGACCGAAGGTTGGGCATTGCCGGGATGCAGACAGAAGGCCTAGGCAGGCGACTGGAAGGGAACTTGATGGTGAGGTTGGTGAGGGTATCGCGAGAAGCGAGGCCTTGGTAGAGCGTTTTCAGCGGTTTGCAGTCCAGCTCCCAGCTGAAGGACTGCAGTCTTGTCATCCTGTCGACACACACCCGCAGCATCATGTTGAGCAACATGGAGTTATCCGGCACCCTTCCTCTTGCAAAATCGTCCGCTCCAACCTCTTTCCAGTCTCCCCAAAGCCTGAAGTTCTGTACCACATTCGCATAGCTCTTCGTCGCCAACCCGTTCAAGGCCATCATGAACGGGCTCCCACTGCCGAATCCTTCGGGCCGGCCATTGACGTATCTGATGTCGGCATATGAGTGTAAGGCCACATGTTGGTAGAGTTGCGGCAAGGTCATGTAATAGAGAAGTCGCGAAGTGCGCGTGACGCGAGCGATGTCGCCAATGTCGTCCAGAAAGCTGACAATCAGGGCGATCAGGTTCAGCGGCAACTGGGAGCCGGCCGTGGGAGTCGGCGTGCCATAGGCCACGGGTGAGGTGTATTGGACGAAGGGCGGGATCTCTTGTAGGAAGTATGGCTGTGCGAATCTGGGTCCCGCCGTATTGGGCGCCATTTTGGCGTGGGAGGAGGATGTGGGCCTGCTCTACGACAGCCGCGGATTCATTGTCGGTATATTCAATGACGGGTCTGCACGCGCGAGAGCGAGCGCGGTCGGGGGAGATTTGCATGTTGGTTCGGATTCGCATCCCTGGCAAATCTATGACGGGTTTCTGCAGCCCTCGGTTCAACTTTGTTGATCCTTCGACCGTTGACAAGTATCTCGTCTAACCTAGCGACACTCCTTGCGAAACTCTCAATCTGATCACTCAACAACCTCATGTAGATTTGTGTAGGCTCGCCTGTGTTTCGTTTCGATTACTTATTCTGCAGTGTTGCTCTCGGTTGATTTCGGGACGACGATTTCGGGACGACAATAGCGGCACTCGACGGTAGGCATACGGTGGCTTTGGGCTGAGGTGAGACTGCATCGGCACGCAGAGTCACCAACCCCAGTGATATTTGCTAAATCGAAACCTCGGCGGACTACGCTGTGTGCTATCCTTCTACCCTCGAGGACCCGAATCGCCGCCATGCGTAGTGACGCCTAGAGTACTCAAAACCTGATCAAGTCAACAACAAATTAACCTCCATTGTGAATCATCAAATCCTGAGCCTTCCCGGCCACGGAAACAATGAGCATGCTCAACGCCTTGTCCTCACGCTTGAAACACGCAGATCTGACAACAAAGAACTTCTCTCCCAAATCCCACCAGCTCAAACCATGCTGCGCCCACTTGGCCGCACTTCAACGATTGAACAAGCTGAACGGAGGAACCTGCCCTTGAAATCTCGGCTTCCCCCTCTTCTTCACCTCGAACTTCCTCTCTTTGTCGAAGTAGAAGGTCTCCCAGTACTCAGTCACCGGCGGACCAATGAAGGTGACTGCGACGCTAGTCTCAACGTCCCTCCCATCTAACTGACTCTCGCGGTATGACTTCAGCAGTCTCTTTGACGAGGCGTGTGCGAAATCCTGAGACATCTGGATGACCTCACCAGCGACATTGCGGAAGTTAGGGAAGTCCCAGCGCCGCCACTGCTCGATGCACTGCATGTCTAGCGTGATGGACTTGAGGTTGGCGAAGAGATGAATCGTCGGAGCGACCACGACGCCGCCCAGGTGGTCCATTCGCAGCATCTCTCTGCGAACGTCGGTTTTCGTGAATCCCACTTCCCAGCTGGACCTCAACGTGAGGTGCCGAACGAACTTGCGCCTGTCCTGGATGTTCTCCATCCAGGCCTCCAGCTCGGCGAAGGAGCTGAAGACGAAGTTGTTCTCGCCGTAGTAGATCTGCAGGCCGACGTCGCGGAACCTTCTGCACACGAGGAAGAGGTTGGTAGGAGAGTTGGTGTTGAGTCCGCGCGGGACGATGTGCCTGTTCTGCGGCGTGCGCGTAGACTTTCCCATGCCGACTGTCAGGATGCTGGAGTTCTGAGCTTCGGTTATGCGGCGGAACTGGCGCTTTTGGTGGAGCTCGACTCTGTTTGGATGGACAAGGATCTCAGCATAGATCCGTTTCTTGACCTCTGCTGGCAGGCCCTTGAAGTTGAGAGGCTTGATGATGGCGGCCTTTGGTGTTGGACCTGGCGACAGCCTCGGAGGTTGCGCAGCTTTGCGCTCCGCATGCGGTGAGATTGTGACTTTCATAGCCCGTTGTCGTGATGAAGCGGTTGAGAAAGATGGTACTTTCAGAGAAGTATTTGACGGCGGGGTTATCGGTGAGAAAGAGGGTCTACGAGGTGACGGCGGGGTTATCGGCGAGAAAGATGGTCTACGTGGTAAATATCGAGGCGAAGCGTGCTTGTCGAGCCAACGCAGGGGAATTGGCATTACGATGCCTGCGGGATCGGTGACTGCAGAGATGTTAGCCTTTATGTCTCAGCTTGAAGGCTGAATGGAACTAGTCTCATACCCTCAATGCTGGGCACAACATTGCTTGGAGAGACACTTGAGTCCTTGGTAGTGCTGATCGGTCTTTGTGCTACAACGACATCGCCAGCTTCTGCAGTCGAGGATGGCGCGTCGCTCATGCCGATATCGATCGATGCAGCGTTGTTTCGCATGATTGCTATGGATGAATGAACGAATGCGCGTGGCAATCGACCGTTGTTCTACTCCGCCACGGTTGGTCTTTGTTGAACAAGGGGTGTTGCGAGACATCTGCATACCTCAAAGCAAGAGCAATCAGTGAGGCAATCAGTAAGGCAAACACCGTCTGGCGGGTATAAGTAGTGTTGTAGGATGGATGTAGATGGAGAGATCGGCCACAAGTGCAAGATTCAAGAAGATTCAACAGATCCAAGGTGTTCAGTGAAGGATTGAGCAGAGCTACTGCCATGGATCGATGCGACTGCTGGCGTTTGCTTTCGATCAAAGTGACATCAGATCGCAAGTCACTTTCGTGGAAGCTATTCAATGTTACTGCTCCAATGCCCCGCGCCCACCTTTGGCGGTTGCAGTCAGTGAATCAACCTCACTAACATTCGGCCAAGACGCGGCTACAACTCTAGGCAGCCGTCCGCAACAGGAACCTCATCAAACGCCGGCTTTCTCACCAAACGACTCTCCTATATACACAACCGAAGCACCGCCGCGACCTTCCAGCACCTATCGCATTTACCACTGTGCCAACTTACCTACAACTCCAACTATATACGAACAAAAACGTCGACTCGACTTTATCGCCACAACAGTTTCTCGACCTCTGGACAAAAGTCACCCTGTCGCTATCTCAAGGCATTCCCCTCGCCTCCGTGACCGGCAACAACGAGAGCCGCGGTCTGACCCTTCTCATCAGCATCGTGAGCATCAACGAGAACAACAATCTCACATTCCCAATCCGCGAACTGTGGGCTGGCCGTGACGAAGATGGAGACATGCAGTACGAGATCTTCCGCGCCAACAGCATCTACGACACCGTAGATGAAAAGACCCCACTCGAGGAGGCGAACACAGACCTCCTCGAGCACAGGTCTTTACGCTCCCTGGAGCCATGCAGGCTAATCAGCACGGACACTGATCTCTCCCATGTCACCCAGCTTGTCAGGGGTGGTATCTGCTTCTGGAACGAGATCACCGACGACGACGGCCAGAGATGCTACGTCATCGACGGAGAGCTTCTTGAGATCTTCTCTGAGAACGGAGCTCATGATGCATACGTCGATGATGACGAGCAGAACTGGGGTGAGCGGATCCCGTCGACAAACCCCTATACTATTCAGATGAGGATGGTAACCAAGGCCAGGGCGGGCAGGAGGACGAGTAGGAGGATGAGCGTGTCAAGGCCATTGCAGAGCACGCCAGGTTTCTCCGTGCTTATTGGGACTGGTAGGATCGCTCTTGAAGAACATTGAGATTGACATGGAGGATGGCACAGGTATCTGACATAGAAAATCATTGAGTGTGTTTATCAATAAGAAAGGAATCTGATGTTTCTCAATACTACCTTATGACAACTCATGGCAGTGAGACTGATCTGAGCGATCCTGTTCGGCTGTCCCCCCCCCCATAGAAATACATGGGCAGTATTTAGTTTGTGGAAAACATCTGCATGGTTGGAGCTGATAACAATTGTGGAAACTCAGAGGCTTCTCAAGTAAGCTTATCATCTGTATTGCTTTGGTCGTTGGCGAGGCACATCGGACATTGGCGTGGCGCGTGCTGATGTGCTAGAAACTGAGAATTAGGAGACAGTGATGAAAAGAGGGAATTGGAACAAACGAATACATTGACATAGAAACTATCCAGGAAAGCAGCAATATTGTACGCTCTCGCTAACGTGTCTCGCAATTGCGTAGCCTGCAGGGGTGTTGGAACAATCGAAGAAAGAAAGCGCAGATAACAGTTCGCCAACGCATCTCGCAAATGTGTAGCCTGTAGGAGTGTCGGAACAATCAAAGAAAAAAGAGCGCAGACTATAGATCGCTACCATTGAGCTGCTGAAAGATCATAGTTCTTCCCATCGTCGAAAGCTGCTCAGAGTCTCGCACAGAAGCACCATTGACGTCGACAAAATTCAAGTACTCACCTGTGACATCCAACTCCTTTGTGCGAAGATCAGCATACGCACCAGCAGCGCGCTTTGATCCAATCTTCTGAGCAACGGCCATCGGGTTGCTACACTGCCAGTCTTCTAAGAAAACTTGAGCTTCCAGAGCGTCAAGTTTCTCAGAGACTCCATGCTCGACGATGTTAAGTTCCAGAAGATACTGGTCCATCACTTTCTTTGCATCGCAGGCTCGAACCTCCAAGCGCTTTTGTGTATCGTAACAGAATCGGTTGTGGTAGTGGCTTAGAAGGTGATGCTTCACGCCCATTGCTTGCATGAGATCGAACAGTCTGAAGTTGGGATCCGAAACGCGAGAGAAGACCTGTAGGAAATCAGTATCCTTCGATAGGTGACAGAAGCTTACCAATGCTCGCAGAAACTCGACATGTGCATGGATTTCGGTGAAGTTGAGCGTGCCAGCATGCTGTCTAAACTCAATTGTGCCGGTCGGTTCCTGGCGAAGAGCCAGATCGCCATGGTATTGCTCTACAGGCGTATAGAGATTGTCCACGTTCAGGGTGGAGAAGTGAGCGTCCGTTGTATTCGCGGTCCTGCCCGACTTCAATGCCTTGGTATTGACTCGCAGCTCATCGTGATGGCCGTTGACTTTACAAGCCAACGGCCGCCCCTCAGGCGGGACTTCAGTATCCAAGATATCGTTGCGGAAAAAGTCTCCAAGCTGCTTGAAGGACGTACATTCCTCAATCTCGGCGAGCCAATGGCAGATGTTCTTCGAAAAGCTCGTCTTGGTATTCTGTGAGAAGTGCCAGCTCAAGCTGGCATTGAAGTGCCCACCAACAATCATCTTCAAGAAGTCGTCTTCATCGATCCGGTTCGTTGGATAAAGAACATCAAATCTGTCCTCGAAGGCGGTGCAAAGTTCGAGGACACCTTTGGTTGTACGTAAAGGCATGGAGGCATCCCCGAATCCTATATGCACATGGAGTCCGGTAGTAGCATTGGTGATGAACCTACATCCTTGGGCGCGAAAGCTGTCAAGAACGTTCAGAACAGTGGCCACCTCCGACTCCCAGTCCTCGATGAACCACATCTTCCGTGAAGAAATCTCGATTGGCTGAACGATGAATTCTCCCGCTGAGCTTAGAGCTGTCGTCTCCGCTTTGGAAAGCGACAACCCGCCCTCATCCGATACATTCCAGGAAGCAAAAGGCTCGGAGTCGCCATTGATGCTTACATCATCGTCAATGTGCTCGTGCCCAGTTGCGTTGATGCCTTCATCATTGAGTGCAATCGAGATCGCTGCAACGATGTCGTTACCGAATGATGCCACGTCCAATGCACCATCTGGAAACACTGCGATGAACTCCAGCTCGATGCCAAAGGTCAATCCTGCAAGCGGATCAGTGTAGGCAGCCATGGTGGTGTTGCAGATCAATGGTTTTGCTTGGTGGGTGCGTTGGCTTATTTGTGGTAACTTATCGTGAAAAGGCCTGCTTTTCTGGCGAAGTGCGGAAACTTGGTTGTTAGGAAGTAGCAGCCTCCAGGAGTTGTATAGATGCTGTCTTATAGCCTTGCTGGTAGATCTCGATAACAAAGACTAGGCACCAAAAAGAGAAGAGATTGTCCGTTGCAGCTATACGCTCTTTGTTTCTTCTCACAATGCCATTCTTTGCCAATCCACTTGTAGAATTGAATGCTTGAGCATCAGCATTCAGGACGGTTGTAAGATTGTATCACTGCTTACTACTACGAAATCTATTTTAGGGGTAGGGCAAACTAGTGAAGGCACAGATGATTGGACAAGAACGAAATATTTCTATGAGAAGCAAATTTTGAAGGAGCACCTTGGTTTCAATCAAGCAGCATGAAAAACATTTCAGCGTCCAACGATGATATGATTGGCATGGCACCGCACCAAGGAGTTGAATGCAGGTGACTAATCTCGACCAGTACGTATGCAAACTATGACTTTGGGCAACTGTGAAGGCTCATAGGATTGACAGTGAACGTGTACCTTGGATGATACACATTATCGAGATCAAAATGAAAAACTGATACAAGGTCTCAATGATACACTGAATGATCCATTATTTTCTCATTTCTAACAACTGCCAAAGCTCACTACTGTCGGTGCCCATCGATCGATGACAGTAACGCGAAGGTTCATGTCCGTGCCCGTACTTCCAATCCCACCAAAGAACAATGCAGATGAAAAACAAAGGATCGAAGAAAACTCGCGCAAGCCTTGTAAAAAGGATTCACAGAAGGTGACAGCTTGGCTGCTCGCTTGCGTAGCATGGTTGCATTTGCTGTGTTGATGTGTGGATGTGTCGTGAAGTCGTTTGCTGTCGTGGTGTAATGCGGTCATTGGTCGATGTAGCTTCCTTCCCTTTACTCCCTTTCCTAAGTTACTCGTTGTTTTCAGTGCCTCAGAATGAAGCGGACTGACGGTCCGATGCCCAGGAGTCTTGCGCAGCCACGGCGTCGTTGATACAATCTGGTCCAAGAGGCTCGTACTTGATTGGGCTGTCGACGTAGTTCTCCAGACGCAGGATGGCTTGACTCTTCGCGTTTTCAAAGTCACCACCAACGTCGGGAAGGTTCAAGCCGTGGTTGAGGGCACGTTCGCACCACTTCATGAACGTAGCAGACAGCTCTTCAAACTCTTCTTCGTCGCAGTGCTGAAGACGCGTCTTGCGGGCCTCGAAATGGGCCATCATGTGCTTGAACATGTCGATGCCTTCGACCTTGGGTACGTAATCCTGGAAGCCGATGATGCAGTGGGGGCCTTCATCATCAAGGCCGTACCTGACGTCTTCGAGTTCCTCCGCCCAGATGTCGTCGTCCTCCAGCGCTGGCTCGGTGAAAGGGAGCTCACCAGCACGCATCTGGAGACCGCGCAGCTCCTTAACGATCAGTCGTTCGTTGTAGTAGTGGTGGGAAAGGCGCTCAACCGCGTGGGAAACATCCTGCGGGAGCTTGCGACGAAACCAACGTGCGATCTGGAGCTGTCTTGCTTTGGAAGTAGTGCAATGCTCGGCGACGGTCATGTGTCTCGCCCATTGGGCCCAAGCAAGTGGGTCTACGACCTTCCACTCCCGTGCGAGGCGGCCAAGCTCGTCGATCAAAGGGTCCTCATGGGCCTGGTGCATGCGCAACTCGTTCTCCGAAACCGCCATCAGGTCGTTGACCTCCAGGAACTCTCTCCCGGCCCGTTCGGCACGTCTCTCGGCACGTCTCTCGGCACGGAGGCGTGCATCCAGGGTCCTGAGGAAGTGGTGCCAGGCGAGAAGGAACTGGTGCCAGGCGGCGAGCCGTCTGAAGTTGAAGTTGATGGGCATGATCGTGACGCGGTGTGGTTGTTGGTGGTGTAGGCGGATGATGCTGTTGATGCTGGCGGTGGTATCTTTGTTGATATTTCGAGGAAAGCGATAACTGACCAGGGAGATGTGTTGTTGGTGGATCATGTCAAGAAGAGAATTCGATCGTGGGATGTAGATTAAAAGTCAGGTCGACATGTGACAGCTTGTAAGTGAATGCACTCTGATCCGACCAATTAGATGAACGATTTGACTGCGCCTGCTAGTGCAGCACTGGCATTGGTCAATCACTTGCGCGTTCGTTCGCTGTGTAGTCGATGACTCCGCATTGGAAGCATTCACTTACTGGCAATAGAGAATCAGAACACTCTAGAAGGATGAACTAGAACAACGTAAGGTATCATACAACACCAAGAACCGATCAAGAGATATCCTGGCGCATTCCTTCCTCGATGCTGAGATCAATCGTACAATCGTCGTCGCGTCCACTTTTTCAATTTGTGAGCCTGTGATGACCCTGGAATCAGCCTATCGATCCTTCCGTCTTCCTTTTGTTAAATGGAGGGGTAGAAGCTGGGGATAAGATCGAAAAGCCAGTGTACATTGTGTGGATTTCTTGAGAAGCACGGGGGAATGACTCTATGAGGTACGGCAATGTACTTAGGCATTGATAGTACGGGGCATCACCATCGTTACAAAATATGAAAGTCGCTTCTCAAAGCCTTCAATACTATCCTACCTCGGGAGAAAAGTTGTAATCACTGTCTTTCAAGTCACGCAGTTACTGCTATAGCAAGTCTCAACCAGGCCACCAGAACATTCGCTTTATTGTCAAGACTTCCATATGGTGGGATTGGTGAAGGCCGTCAACGCAGTTTAGTGAAGATGGCAGCGGTGATCAGTTCACTTCAAGTCTCAAAAGGGTGAGAGGAGAAATCAGCAGCAGCATCAGATCAGAAGAAGCTCCAGCTAACGTAGCAGCAAAAGTCTGATGTAAAGCACGGATAGTTATGAGTTGCCACGGCAATAAATTTGGGAACGCTCAAATAACTGCGAGATGCATGGTAGTGTTGGTAGATTTATTGATCAGAGACACGCAAATGTGAACAGTAACCTGAGCCTGGTCTCAGATTAATGCAATGGTCAGCCGAGCCGCGATATTCACCGACTCCACCGCTTGATAAACGACTGTGTCAAGTGCCTTCGAGCAGCCGGGGGATCCAGTGAAGATGACATCTCTTGCGGACTCGACTGCGTGTTCGTCTCCACGTTGTACGGTTTGAAGTTATCGAAGAAGACATCAATGACGCTGTTGATTCTCCTCTTCGCTCGTCGACGGCGCGTGGGAGTGCTTCGTGAGTCCTCTTCTTCCGCCGCAGTGAGATAGTCCGGCATTGCGCGTGGAGGCCTCTTGAATACCACATACCCGCGATTAGCAAGAGATGCCAAATCATCGACCCGCTTGCGAGCATCAACGTATCGACCGGTGTCGCAAATGTCGCGGAGATCGCCGCGTGCAAGAGATGCCTCTGCTCGTGCTAGCTCGAGGCAGTCAATGCTATACTCGCCGTTGCTCGCGTCCCAATCCTTCTCAGCTGGCACAACTGCGAAGGTCAAGGATCTCGTGTTGGCAAATGGACGAGCTCCAGTTCCAGGAGGGTACAGTGTGCTTTCACGTTCCAAAGACGCGATGACAGATACATACTCTAGACGTCTACCTTCGCAGCATAGGACCTTCCATAGGTTTTCAGCTGTAGTGAAAGTGACGAACTCAGATGCAACGGAAGATTCTCCCTGGCGTATGACATGCGGGAGAATCAGTGCGAAGCGACGCAAGTGTGGCAAGTTCGCAACGACTTGCGCGCAGTCCTGTTGCCAATGAAAGGTACCATCTGCGCTCTGGTACTGATTTGGCTCGATGCTCACGACCAGCTGTCTGAGATGAGGACAGGCAGCTGCAAGTGTCTTAACATGGATTGATTTATTGTGCAAAGTCTGATACATAGGCTGCTCTTCAAGCAGTCGCAATTCCAGTGTCCTCAAACTTGCGGCGAATGGTAAAGCAAGGATTGCACGAAAGTCTGCAGACGCGTTTGCCCCACCGCGATTGCTGTGCATACCCGTGATGATTAGAGAGCTCACGCTGGTGCTCTGTTCTAAGAACATCTCAAGCCACGGTAATGCACCCACGCGCAGGGTTTGCAAGACTGGAGCTTTCCCGGCTAAGTATTGCAGCATTCGTGGGTTATGTAATGTCAACGTATGCAGGGACTTCCAGCTCCCGTATATAGCCCAGTTCTCGAGAACGTCATCCGCGATCACGTCGTAGTCAAAGTCTAACTCTTCCAAGGCAGGGAAGTTGACCACATCCTCCGAAGTCCAGCGATGTCCAGAGTAGTTTGGGTCATACCGGCCCTCATTCGGTATCAAAGATCCTCCACTTCGGGCGCGGACCTTCACAACGCGCAGCTGGTTGCAGGTCAACAATGTCGTTTTGAATAGCTCATGAAGCTGAGGCGCTGCAGCATCGAAAGCAACATCAAGAGAGTGGAGATTCACATGATGCTGAAGCCCGGACAGTATCTGCGTCATTACCGGCACAGATGGCTCTGCTGCAGCACTTTGCGCAGCTTCCACTTCAAACCTCACCCTGGCAGGCAGCTCCGGAAAACGAAAGTCTTGTTCTAGGGGGGCAAATCGTCCGGAAAAGTTCCATTTTACGCGTCGTAGTCCGGTCATCTTTGGTAGAGTTTGGCTGAGTACAAGCTGAAGCAGCGCTTTCCCATCACGGCTACGCTCTCCAGAGTCGTTAATGAATACATGTTGAACATGTTTCAGGCGATCCTTGCTGTTCCATCGCTCGATGAGCTCGAATTTCTCCCACAGATGCTCCGAGTAGATGTCCAATGTCAAAATTCGATAGCAGTGGCGTTGATAGACTTGTGATAATGAACGATGGGCTTGGCTGGCGGACTTGAGAGACTGAACATCAAGATATTTGCAGATGATGTGCAGAATGTCTTCGGGGAAGTCGGCAAGGGATAGCGTCATGGTAAATAAGGTACCTCATCCCTGAGCCTGTATGCGGCTTCAGACTGCGTGAAAGCAAATCACTGGCGCACATCGCTTACCTTGTAGTCTTGCCGGCGAGAAGACTCTGTTGGAATCTGACGTCGTGACAAAGACGCGAAGGATGCGCTAAGTGGACCATCTTTGGCTTTCGGCCCGAAATGCTTAGCCCATACCGCATCTCTTCATCGACATGGAGCCAGCAGTGAGTGAACTCATTGCGAACCATGCGAGAATAAAACTTGCAAGTTGGAATAGACCTGATAATCGCCTGTATGTTGAATCTTTGAGCAAGAGTTTCTGTAGGGTGTACCAGCTTGGAAGCCGTTGCCAGAAATTGGAGGACCATGACACTCATTCACAGACGCTCACACCCAAGAGGCGATTCAGGAATCGCACGAAGGACATGCAAGGCAGATATGATACGCTGCGGCGTGCCCGTCAAGATCAATGAAGAGTCAAGTCACTTTCTGTCTTAAAGGTCTTCTTTTCTGAAGCACAAGCAGCAAGCTTCGCCAAGCTTCTCTGGGTTGCTGTAAGTTAATTGCGAAGCCGGCGGTCTTGTCTTCACATACTGTCGCAATAGCCTAAAAGTGTGTAGTTGGTCTCAGAGAACGATCCGCTGCAATGTAACATCCTGAGCAAGCGAGATTCCAGCTGCACCGTACTCGCTGGGAGTATCATAGCCACGATTGTATGCGAATCCAGTAAGCAGTGGCATCCTTGGCACTGATCAACATGATGATACCCGCAGAGTAAAGTATCTTGCGTGATGTTGAAATCTTGCAGTCTGCTGCCTCAGGCCTTGAAAAGGCGATTTGCGTAAGACAGCAGACCATATTACGATCCAGCATGGCTTGCTGCATGCTGTGGTAGGTCATGTCGAAGATGCGCCGATGCTCTTTGACCCTGCCCAAATTTTTCTGTCTTTGCATTGCATCCGACTCTTTCTCCTTGGTGTATCCTAGCTTTCTTATTGAGGGACCGCAAGTCCTTCAGAAGCAGACTTTCGACTATCGACCGTGTGTCGACGCTCTTGCATTGCTTGCAGTATCCCGTTGTCCTTTTATAACCCTTCTCCGTGACTGTCTCTTCCAGGGTGTCCTTACATTCAATTCCAAGATCTTTCACCCTTATCCCGATGCTCTTTGCAAAAGGCGTACGCATTGTCCTGACTCTGTACTGCTTGCTCTTTCGTCAAACATAACCTCTTGCGAGGATGCCAAACTCCTTTCGCGATTCGCCTTCCATATCCGTCATTTCCATGCTCTTGAAGTGCTGGTAAGTAGATACCCACGCGTTCAAGTTGTGCCCGCCTCTTTTATGTTGTTGTGTCTATGTTCTCCCGGCTCTTCCATCGATAAGTGCCTCCATCCGCCAAAATCGGTGGTGTTCGCTGCCTCGTTCCTCGCTCTTGCTTGTTGCGAGACCCGCAATCTTATGCCCGGTATTGTAACTTGTTCCATCTCTGACGCGGGTTTCCCGTTTCTGTATACCTAGCTCTTTCGCTTTCCATGTCCGCCGAAGGCGACTCCGCCTTGGAGCTTCGGAGCCTTTCGTGACGACGTTCAGGACATACAAGGATTCGATGCGCAAGACGCGTCGAAGGGTGTAACAAAGGTGGTTTGCAGGGTAGAGGGAGGTGTTTGGGATTCTCAAGGCGAAGTGGAAGGTGTCTGCGGGAATAGAGCTCCACGATTGTTGCTCTGCGAATCTGCTCCATGAGTCGAAATCAATGCTCCGATCGAATGTCGCATGTCGAGTCCATTCCATCAATGTGTGTATGGCTCAGAGTCTTTCGGACCTAGTGAAAATCGCATTTCTGAGAATGTGTGGCCTGTCGGAGGGCAAAATCCTGGTGGCTGGGAGAGCAAAGGCGAGCAATACTTTTGTGCTATGAGCCTTGGAATGCTCTGCCTGATCATTGCAACGCATGGTGACTGACATACGGACGTACCTTTCCTTTTGCACGCGTTTGTTCATGTTTTTAGCGCGAGGAGTCTATCGTCAGCAGTTTTGATTTTGCCTAGACGTGAGAGAGCTTTTGGTATCGAAGACTCACAATCTTGAGGTTCAATTCAGCACAGGTACTGATCGACCGTCTATGCTGTCGTAATTGTAGGTTCGAGGCCTGTACGCAGTGACTAGGTGTCAAACACTTAGGCGGGATTCAGTGGCACTCGAGGATGTGGCGAGGGTAGCGCGAGCTTTTGGTCGTCCAAGCGTGGCGAATAGAATCCTCGGTGCTTCTTCACCTGCTGATTGGTAGTGAGAGCATTCTGAGTGTATCAGAGCCGGTAGCCTCTCGCTCGGTGATAGAGGACGCGTTCGAAGGCGCTGCAATGGCACAAGATGTAGTGAAGGTGTTCACGCTGGCTTTCCAGCACGGCAGAACGAGGCCTCGACGCCGTGTTCGAGCACACTCGTCGGCGTCCAGGCAATACATAACGAGTTCGAACACAACTATGAACAGTATGCATATTTTACATGTTGAATCTCTGCAGTGAGCAAATGAGAAGCGCATAAAAGACAGCCCGAGGCGATGGGTGGATGAGGAGCAGCAAAAAGGCAAAAAAAGATATGTAGGCCCGAGGGGCCCCCCTTTGCGGGTTTATGATTGAAAGCGCTGCCACGCCTTACCACTTGACTAAGGAAACATACGTACCTAGTGTCCCTGAGGGACAAACGACATTTGCGAAAGTACATTATATAGTCAAACTGCCAGGTCTGTGCACAGCGGCAAAAAAATATGTAGGCCCGATGGGCCCCCCTTTCGGGTTAATGATTGAAAGCGCTGCCACGCCTTACCACTAGACTAAGGAAACATACGTACCTAGGTGGTGTCCACGAGGGACAAACGGCATTTGCGAAAGCACATTATATAGCAAAAGTCTCAGGCCTGTGCACAGTGGCACATTAGCAGCATAATCTCACACACTGCGGCAGTGAAGGTCTACAACATCCTCATCACTCTCAGTATCTACTTTGTCTACATGCCAATCTCCATCACCCTGTCAACATCACGTATCATCATCCTATTGGAACAAAAGCCATGAACGAGCAACTGCACTCAGCACTTACAGCTTGAGAGTCCGCATGAATCGTCCACAAGAAGGACACTCGCATACTGGACTCTTAACATCATCCACTGAATTCACCCCAATGCTGGCCAAAACACATGGAAGCGAAGCAGGGCATCAAAGAAGATTGAAACAATGGACAAAGCAAACAGTGACTGGCGCATTCTCCCTCGTGCAACAATGGTTCACTGACACGTTTGCCTACAATGCGGTATCAACTGTTACATTTCACAACAGCGAACCGAGGGCAGCTTACCCTACCCATCTGGTGAAAGTCAATTATTGATGCACGCATTAGAGCTAATAACCTTCGCGTTTGCTTGAATACTTATTGAGGATCGCCTCATCCTTTGACCACACTGCAAAATCCTCCAAAATACTTACATTCTGGTAGATCTTCACTTCGAGAAAGGCGCGACCCACTTTTCCAAGTCGGACACTGATAGAGCAGGGAGATCCGTTCGCCGACATCTTGCGACCAGCAGTGCTGTGCGAAAGGGCGCCAATGCGAGCAACGACACGCTCGTTCTCCTACGAAGATGCGATTCAAGCGAGATTCGACATTGCAAAGACGAGGAAGAGCCGGAAACAATCATGTAAGACATGGTAGGTGTGGCTCCTTGTACAGCCGGATACACGCGCCATTCGAGCGATCGAAAGCTGCAAACTCCCCAAGTCACCGAGGCGGTGACAGCGTACTCGACGATGGGCTCTGTATGGCTGCGAACAATCTGACAAGGTCGGATTGGTGATTGAGCAGAAAACGACAACGATCTTGGAATACTCTTCGGAACAAGAGAGGGAATCATGATTACGTTGAAGCAGTGAAGCAATTGAAGCAGTGAAGTATGGAATGCGTTGGATGGACAATCCTCGACCGTGAACCTGCGCAGACTGCGCGACTCAAGCATGCCGACCAACGCATTGCGACGGTCATATTGATGCGCATATGCAGCTGTAGAGATACCGAATCAACTGGTGTCCCACAGTTTTTTGGGATATGCTGGCGGTACCATGGTGAGTGCCAGCCAGCGACGTCAAATAAGGATTCTTCATCACCATGTAATTGCCTCGGAGCTGAACAAGTCTGATTAACAATCTTCTTATCCGCCGCGTTTTGTGCATACGCAACGCATAGTCTGGCCATGTACATCTTGATCGCTTTTAGACCGGCGCGTTCTTAAATGATTTCAAAACAACATGGTTGCTTCGGTCGCTTGCCCACATGACGAAAAGGTTCATCTCAATCAAAAAGACCAGGCAAAGGACAAGAGTCATTGCGACGCGCCAAGAAGGCGTATCGAGACACAAGAGTGATGATGCCTTTCAAATGGGTGGCGTTGGAGAATAAACACGAAAGACGTAAAAGGATGGATGTGAACTGGGTAGAGAGCACTGAAGGCATTTGTCAAAGCATGAACTTTACAAAGAATCTGCTCCCTTGCGTCGGCTCAATTGTAACGTTACCCTTCGCATTGCAGTGATGATATTGAAAGGGATCACGGCGCTTGTCAATCGCCCAATTACAGCGGCTTCGATGCTCGAAACACGCGTTGATGTTCTCAAAATCGATACGCAGTCGCATGAACTTGGTTTGCGTCCTGCCCAGGAGCGGTCTTGCGCTTCGCATGATTCGACGTGATGGTGAACGTCGTCAAAAAGGAGGTAACGTTAGCATTTCCCGAAAGCTTGAATCTGCTCAAAGCACGACCAAGGGCTATTGCGTGCTGAATGCGCGTGTTGTTCCAAGTAACTACATGTGTTTGAAAGGCTGTTTGAAAATGACCGTGAGTGGCTGAGCATCGGCCTTGTCAAGAGAAGTGTTCAGCAAAGCGCAACCGCTTGAGTACCAACGAACCTCGTTCAGCAGGCGGATGCTCCAGTACTCTGAACTGCTCGTCAACCAACTCATTCGAGCAGGAAGTGCTGCAGCACTTTGAAACGCGATTTGGGTGACGACCGATCGTCAAGGTAACTAACGAGAAAGGAGGCTTCTCTTTTGGACTGGTTTCTGTGATGCTTCTCTGGGTTACTCGCAACTGCTCAACCCCCAGACAGCTCACGAGTGACTTCACTGTTTGCTATAGTCAGCAACAATAGGGGAGCATCAGAGTAGCTCCACGCTCCAGTCGATTGTTCGATCAATTGATTTGATCTTGAATAGCCTTTGGAACAACGTGAAGCTTTGATAGGTTTCTTCGAGCAGATGTCTGATTGCGGGCTTCCGAAATCGATCAAAAAATACACAGATGTTGTCAATGGGATGTGTATATTTCGACATCAAAGTCATACGAACTTCAAACAACCGCTGGCTTGCCAAGGGAGCTATCAAAGCAAGTTAGTCAGCTTATACCAGCCACCAAGCGACCTGCTGCTCTTCACGAGTTACTGAGGCAGCTCAGCCACTCTGCCTGACCTTCCCGACGCTCTCTTCGAACCAATGATACGACTGCAAACAGCCGTGCCGTCACGTGAGAGTGGAACGTCCCGTACCCGGACTCCTTGGCAGTCCTCCCTCGAGTATAAGTAACTGGTCGACGCCCCAACTTCTCAAATTTCTTTCTCTTCTTTCTCCCAACCATCACCGGGCTCGCCTCGTGATAGTCTGTGTCGTACCCGCTCCCGAATGGGTTTCGACGTGAACAGATTTCTCCTGGCATTGCACAGCGCAAGGTAGGATCTGACAGGGACCTAAGGGGACCCAGGCACAATTTTTGATTTCTACCATCTGGCGACTTCGTCGTCGATGCTTCGGCATCACCCATTTTTTTTCATCAGAGACTTGGTCTTGCGACCGGGTGCTGGAGAAGAAGCATGCACGTTGTTCATTGAATGTTTGTATCGTTTACTTGTAGATGTGTGGCTGTATGTACTACTGTAGAATATTGTTGTCTCATGCGTGATTGTATCATTGTATCGTGGTGTCTGGTGATATGTTGTTTGTGTACAGCCGTGGTGAAGTGAAGTTGGCGGAGGTCGCGTCGAGGGACTTGGGCGCAGAGCAGCGTGACTAGAGCAACACAACAGGCCACATCCCGCCGTCGACTGTGCGATCAATTGATTGACAGTGCTTAATATGAAGTATTAGATCAAGTTATTTAGACTATCTTCTTTGCGGACGCCTGCACGATATCGCGCTGCATGTCGCAGGTTGTGGTGGTATGCACGGCGCGGCTGGGCAGCAGGTCGTGCTGCAAGAGTCTCGCGACGAACGGCATGACAGCGCAATGGTATCGCTGAACAGCTCTTTAGTGACTTGAAGAAGATACAATAGCCTGTAGTATCGCGCGCGATCATCTTGCTGTACCAATGTTTACTTCACTTACAGCCGTGAGGCTGGGCGGCGCCCTGCTGCGCTCCTGCGGATCTGCCATGTTCACTCATCAATTGCAACCGGTGTGTATGCATGAATCTGCTCTAACGGTCAAACGATATCTACATTACAATGAGAAGTCACTTCACAGAGCCTCCTACCTCCTACGGTCAGCGGTTGGCCCAAGAAGCAAGTCACAGCACGACAGAGCAGCGTCTTCAAGTCTCACAGCAGCAACTGCAGCAAAAACTGCAGCGCCTGTCGCAGAGACTGTACACAAGACTGCAATAGTACAGATCAAGATGAGCAGACATGGACATTCGTACATGAAGACACTGACGACTCAGATTGCTCATTCATACACCGCAAGCCACAACAGAAATCCCAAGTGAAAGCAATGAAAGGAGACAACAGACAACATGGTGAACAAGCGACTCATTTCCAGGACCACGTCCGTGAATTTCTTCGCCAACACCCGGTTGAGTCTATCAGAGGCATCTGTTCCTGTTGAGTACCCTAGCTGACGCTATGTTTACCAGCATCCAAGCAGACACTGCAACTATGTATGCTCCTCCGCTGCTCTCCTCCTACCCGCCTCATGTACTACTTCGCCACGCCATTTCCCTCTCTCCTAAGTCTCCACCACAAACCAAACAAGAATCGCCACCAGACTACCAAAACGCCGCAAGAGGCAGCGCTTCACAGAAAGAGCAAGGAAGAATAAGGCAACAGGCTTGCAAGATGAGGAAGAGCAAGAATTCATTTGAAGGACTCAAAAGGGCAATAGCTAAGCTACAATGGACAAAATCCCAAGAGAGCATCGTGATGGATGGTCAGTGGCGAAGGCCAAGTAAGAGAAGGACACAAGGATACTCATTACCCGAGGGGATTGCAAAGTACACGCGCCATGCCTATCATGTATGGAGGCTACAAACCTCCTTCGCGACCTGCGGGCCGCGCAACCAGCTCACGAAGATCCAGTCCATGGAAAATCGCCACTGTGGCATTAAACAGGGAGAAGGCGCGACTGATACCAAAGGACCTTTTAGCCATCACCATGAAAAATGCTCGCGTAAGGCAGTTTTGCGCCAAACCCTCGAAGGTCTCTTGGAACTTCTCGATTGGAAGCATACCAGGTCATGAACACAACTTGGGCTGGCACTCTTCTGCCTTTCGAGGCAAGCTTTGAGGTAAGAGCGCCATATTTATACATGAATGCTCAGAAACTGCTGACAGGGTTCCTAAAAAAGAACCAAGAGCTCTGGAGTTTCCCATTCTAGATGGGCTTGCAGGTGCTCTTCGTGGTTCGAGCAAATTATCATCCAAGTTCTGAGCTGTCGTTCAGCGGTTTGCGCAGACGCACGAAGACGGAGACTAAGGGACGCCCTGTCAATCGTAAACCTGCACCTCCTTTCATGCAGGACAACGATATTACAGCGGACGGCCAACCCAGACCGCTCCTCAGAGGCCTTGGACCAACACCTCTCTCACGCAATCGCCACAGCCTTCTGCCTCAACTCCCTACGATGCATATACCAAACAGTCCAAGTAATCGCCGCCTGCGCCACAAACATGATCGCCGAGAAAATGAAACCTTTATGGAACCTCGGAGCGTCCACGGCGGGGAAGACGAGGTAGGGCAGCCATGCATTGACGGCGTAGCCCATGGCGTTCATGATGCCGAGGACGATGGCGCGCTCTTCGGCGTCGGAGCTGCAGATTTCGCTGTTGCAGGTTGCGAGGGTCAGCTTTGGTCCTTGAGCTTGTGCCTGCACCAGAGGAGCATGGTGAAGAGGGTAGAGAGAACTTACTTCGCCCACGCCATGCTGATGGGGCCGTACGGCACGTAAGCGCGGAACATCTCGAACGCGAACCATTTCAGGCCGTCTGGAACAGCCCAGATGGCGAGTACCAGGGATGTGAAGAAACCCCAGAATGTCGAGACGGACATCAGAGCTGGGCGATTGCGCCAATGGTCGGAGAAGATGGCGAAGAGGACGGTGAGCACGAGCTGGACGGCGGCTTGGGAGGTGGGGATGATGTTGATCAGCTCGATGGAGTATTTGCCGGTGTCCTTGAGCCAGAGCGTGAAGGGCTGGATGCTGCCGGATGGTTGCTGTTTGGTCTCAGTCAGCGATGAGTGGCGTTTGCTCTCGGATACGAAGGGACTTACAGCGTTGATGAAGATGATGTACAAGATCGTCAGAAGGTAGACGTGCCAGCGTCCAAAGATGCGCTTCCACGCAGACCACCCCAGCTTAGAGCGTGGCGCGCGACCAACATCATCCATGCGCTTCTTAGCCAGCTCGACCTGATCGCTGCGAAGGTAGAAAGCCCTCGTATTTTCCGGCAAGTCCGGGATCAAGAAGATGCCAGCGATGGCAATTGGCACACCGATTACGCCGTCCATGATGAACAGCCACTTCCAACCGGGCAGGCCGTGCAAGCCGTTCATGCCATTGTACACACCTGCTTGGAGGTACCCGCTAAACATCGACGCGGCGGCGGAGGAAGCGTGGAATATACAAGCACGCTTTGCAAGCTCAGAAGGCTTGTACCAAGACCCTAGGATCATATGTGCTGCCGGATAAAAGATCGATTCGAGCAGACCAACGAAGAAGCGAATGGCGACAACGTGCTGTGAAGTTGACACGGCGGCAAGACAGAACGTGAGCATCGTCCACAGGAGCTCGCAGGAAGGTATCCAAATGCTGGGGCGGACCTTGGTCAAAATGATCTGGCTGGGAATCTGTCCGACGACGTAACCGCACGTCCAGGCAACGTCGATCATGTTGAGCTCATTGTTGTTCATTTGCAGATCTTCTTTCATGCCGGAGACGTATGCGTTCGAAATATTGGTCTGATCCAGGTTCTTGATGAAGTATCCGAGGCCGAGGATGGTGAGAACGCAGAAGTCGAGGCGCTGTACGAAAGCTGTCTCTTCTTTGGAGCGGCCTGGCTCGTAGTCCCAGATGTAGGCGTACCATGGCACCTTGGGCTTCGTCTCGGACACTGTGCCGTAAGGTGAAGAGTCTCTCGAGTGCTCGGGGTCGTGTACTCGATCTGCCTCGACGGAAACCGATTTGTCTGGCAGAGCATTGGGCCTGCGGTCTGTCATCTTGAAGGTGTTGGTTGCCTTCTACGGACGAACAGACGAGGAATGAACAGCGATCACGAGAAAAGTGTAAACGCTGCTGAAGTCTACGTTCGAGAGGTACTTCAACATCAAAAGTGCCAGATGCAAAAGAAGAGCAAGACCGGCCTAGGCATGCTTCGCCATGATGGATAGGACGCACGCAATCCAATGCCAGCATACAAGAGTGGGTACCACACGACTCGCGACAGGAAGCTCACCACTCATGATCGCCAGAAAGGCCAACACTTGCAATATGGCAGCATGGAGCGAGATCGGAAGTAGAAATGTCTGATGCTGAGGGCTTTATCGTTGTTGCTTGATAATCTTCGTCCGTGGTGCTTGGCCTTGAATGTGGAACGAATGCCGGTAACTGAGATTGCTGTTGCAAAGTATGACTTGATCTGCTTGACAAGTCTCAATGCAGGTCTTTCGTGATGACAGCGGACCATGAGGTGCTCGGGAGGTTGACACTAACGGTCGTTCGCACGTGGCTGAAGATACTGTTCACTTTCGAATGGGCCGATTGATTGGCTCTGGAGGTGCAGCACATCTGTTGTGCAAGACTGTGAACTTTGTACGGTATCTGCGATGGGTAATTTCCATTTCATACCTACAATTGCTTCGCTTCAATACTATGCAGACAAACATACGAAAAGAAAGGCAGTTGTGCACAGCAAGACGCTGCCTTAGCGTGGATTGCAAGCTTGCGGAGAAAGATTGCGCCATCATCAGCCGGGATGTTGTTCATCACGACAACCACGTTGAACGTTATATCGCGTGCGCGACTCGTGCGACCATTGTATGCGGGGTTCGCGCAGATAGGAACGATGGTTGAGTAAGCAAGTAATTGATTTGTTGACATGCCGCAGCGACGCACTTGGCCGAAGGCGGCAGGGCATGAGACATAAATGAGAGCTGGACAGTCCGTGAGCCAGCGGATGAAGAAGACTGCTCTTGCCATTTTCTTGCGATCTGCTGCATAAGAACAAAAGCCTCTGGTGCTATAATACTGATTGAGTCATTAAAAAGTCCCCCAAAGATGGCGCCCGTGGCAATCGTCCCAGAGATCGTCGACTACGCCCAGCCGCGAAAAGACAACCTCAACCTCCCAGGACCGACCAGAGCAAGACTCGAAAAGGCCGGCATCGATTTGAGCGAAGGCTACCCAGTACGCCGCAAGAAACTCGCTCACGCTGCAGCATCTACTGACAAAGCTCGCAGTACCGCCCAGCACGACCTCTTTACCTCCAAGACGTTTACGCCATCCGCAACGAAGATCGCGAATACATCGACGCCGGCACCCGCGCTGATCCCAAGAAGACTGCTTTGTTCTCCGCCGCCAAAGAAGTGAAAGACCTCACGACGCACATCGGCACGGAGATTGTTGGCCTGCAGCTCAAGGATCTCACCGACCAGCAGCGAGATGAGCTTGCGCTGCTCATCGCGGAGAGGAGTGTGGTGTTCTTCCGCGACCAGGACCTGAGCCCGCAGAAACAGTTGGAGCTGGGCAAGTATTTCGGCGAAGTCGAGATCCACCCTCAAGTGCCACACGTGCCGGGGCTGCAGGGTACTACAGTCATCTGGCCGGATCTGCAGAAGTCCGAGACTGGTGCCAGCTTCAGGAAGCCTATTGGTACGCAGGGCTGGCATACTGATCTGTAAGTTGGTCGAAACTTGGATGCCTGGAAGGCGGTGGACCTAACAATGTCCCAGTGTGCATGAGCGCCAGCCAGCTGGCATCACCCACTTACACAACGACACCGTGCCGACAATCGGTGGCGACACTCTCTGGGCCTCCGGCTACTCCGCATACGAAAAGCTGTCGCCCGAGTTCCGCGAGATCATCGATGGTCGCTACGCCGTATACCGTTCCGCACATCAATACCTCGACCGCGACGACCCCAACGCTGGGCCGAAGTACATTGAGCGCAGCCACCCGCTAGTTCGCGTGCATCCAGTCACTGGCTGGAAGAGTCTGTACGTTAATCGTGCCATGACGAAGCGCATCGTCGGGCTGGATGATGGCGAAAGCGATGCGCTCCTGCAGTACCTGTTCAAAGTCTACGAGAGCAATGTCGACATCCAGTGTCGTTTCCGGTGGACGCAGGGATCCAGTGCGCTGTGGGATAATAGGTGTGTATTATGGCGTGTGTTCGAACATGTCTGATCTGGTGCTGACTGTTTGGCGTTGCAGGATCACGATGCACAATGCCTCATATGACTATGGGGGATTGGAGCCACGCCACGGTACTCGCGTGACTAGTCTGGCGGAGAAGCCGATTTTCAGAGCGGATGCGCCAACAAGAAGACAGGCGTTGGGCCTCGCCGCGGCGGATGAGTAGCACAGCGGCTGCCAAATGCCTTGAATGTAATGTTTCCTAATAATTGGTGTGAACGGCCGTAAAACCAGTGTCTCCATGAGAAAGATGTCATCATTTCGGATAGATTGGAATTTGTTTCCAGCGATTCCGCTTCTCTGACAAAGTCAAGCGACCCAGCCTAGTCACGGCGTTCTCGTGCTTGCCGAGAATGGCGCGTTCGAAGTCAGGTCGCTCACCCACGCAATCTCGGACTGGATGATAATACATGTACTCGCGGAGCTGTTTGATGGTGAATTGACGTTGGTCGATCGGGAACCCAACGTCATATTTGTCAAAGGGATGTATCTTTTGATGGAAAAGGTCAAAATGACGTTGCGACTCGTCGATCTCGTCCATCGTTATGCGGCGGTAGTCAACATCGTCCTCTGCGGATGAAGTCCAGACGGCGCTGCTTGACTCCACGTGATGCCCGCACACATGTACAGGCTCTGGGCTGTCGCTGAGGCCCTCAAATCGTACGTTGACAACCTCCGCACCTTCGAGCACAGTCTTTGGTCCCAAAGAGTGTACAGCGGCGTTCCAGGCCTCGACGTATTCGTTTATGCAGAAACACCCGAGAAGGTGAATTTGACGCAGTGTGTCGGCATGGGCCTTGAGGAAATCCCCGACGTCGCTCATGTCGAATTCCCAGCCTCGCAGCACAAGCGATTGCAGTCTTTCAAACTTGAGGCTGCCAAGGATATGGGAAAGCGTCGCATTGTTCAAGTATATCTCCCGTTCACTATTGTCCGGATATTCCAGGTGCGTGGTAAGTTCCAGGAAAACCAGGTTCTGCAGTGTCTGCTCAAGTGGCCTCATGATGTCTTGGGCCATTCTCTGCGGCGACTCAACGTCTGATGAAGCTGATGAATCATCGGAGGGTACGTCTACAGGCAGGCGTAGCGAACGAACTGATCTCATTACATTCCATTTCGACCGAAGCTTTCGCGAGGAGAAGTACTTTTCGTCCAGGAAGGGGCCTCGTAAGACCGATTCATGCTCTGTTGGTTCAGCGTCGATGCCCAGTTCGGGGATGTCGAAGTTGTTTTGGCCGATCCAGAGAGATTCGAGGCCAGGGTCGATGCGAGAGACCTCTTCTAGAAAGACTTTGAATGGGAGCCCATCTGTCGCTGTCGCGCGTGCGTCTGGAAACACTTTGTCCATGGATTTCGGCTGAACGACAGTGGAGAACATTCGATTGCGCGCGTCTTCGAAACTCTCGCCGTACCGGGATAGCGCTCGCCAGTCTGTATAGCTTAGGTGCTTGAGTTTGGGGAATTTTGCGAATGCCCAATGCAAGTATCGCAGGGCCAGGTCGTTCTCCCGACATGATCGTTGGTTGAGCCATCTTCGCTGGTAATCCCAGTATCCAGAAGACGCGCTTAGATGACTGGCCATATCGCCGTAGCGGTATTGATCTAATCTTCGATCCCGGCTAATCGCCCTGTCACCGGGGAGCTCCTGAGAGTCTGGCCTCGGATCTTCGAACTCTCGGCGCCGTGGGTCAAATGCCAGCAAATCTTCGACGTTCTGGGTGTCTCGTGAGAGGGCCAATGCCACTTCGCTCGACTCTTGATTCGTGTCAAGATCATGCCAACGTTCGTGGTATTTTCTTGGATCGTCGAATAAAGCCTCTTCATAGGCGCTCGCATCCCAGAGCAGGTGGGTGACGTGCTTGTGGAAATACGGATGATCCATCACCTCCCGCAATTTCTTGAGTTCAGGAATGCGTTCCGCGATGACGACCGTCGTGATGAGATAAGGTGAGCTGAGATTGTGAAATTGTTTGCATACAAGTCTGCAATTTGCAATGGTGGCAATGTCAATCGCAGGAGGGACGTTGATGAACGAGAACACTCTCGCGAGCAGCTCGGGCGGCATCACTCCGATGGGTGATCTGTCGTCGAGACTGTTGTCGACAGCCATTTTGGAGGTGCGTGTCTTTGGTCGTATGGCAATGTCTGATGATGTAGTTGTCTCTGGATCCAGGACGATGATCTCCACGTCTGAAGGGGCAGCCTCAGGCCTCGGACGGTTGGCCTGCAGGTCCGGAGGGTCTGAGTCTCGGAGCCTCCCAGAAATAAAAGAGTGGAGAACAGCGGTGATGTTCATTCTTGTCTTCTATAAGGAACATCAACGGCTGCGAGACAAACAGTCGCGGCTTTGGGAGTCTTCCAATGAGAAGCTGCCAGCACACGCGACGTGTCGCGCTAGCCGTATTCGGACGGCTCCGCAGAGAGTAGTCTGGGCAACGGCTAAGTATAGGCCGACTCAAATGAAATATTACCTGTCACGTTATACATACCATTGATAAATCGATACTCATTTGTGATAGGTCATATGGATGCTCAAATAGATCGTCTGCCTTCCGAGCGTGATATGTTTCTGGTCACATTATTGGCCATCTTCTTGAGATTGAGCCTCAAATGGTTCACGGGTCGTCGGTCACGACATCGGTCAGTACATTCATTCTTGTTCCTCGTCACCAGTATGCCGGCCTCCTTGTCCAATGATACCCAGGTCCACGCCATGTCCTCCCGGGCGCATCCGTCATACCAACAAGATGTTGCGGTCTGACTCTCCTATGCACCTGATTCGGCCTGCCCGCCAAACAGACCTTCTCCAGCCTCGGTGCATCCAGAATGTGTGGTCGGTCGTCATCGTCCTCGTCAAACTGGCGATCCTCATGCACATCTTCATCCCAATCGCCAGGCGTGGTGTCGAGCGGATCAACGAGCCAGCTTTGCTGCTCGACGCCTTCGAGATCTTCTGCTGTAAAAGGCGGGAAGCGCTGGTGCTCGAATTGGTGGATTTCGATGCCGGTCAGATTCATCGTCTTGGCCACAAAGTAGCCGAAAGGCCACATGTCGCTTTCCTCCGTTTCGTCCTCGTCCCAGCAGTCGCCGCAGCAGAAGATGTTGATGAGATGCAGCGTGCGCAGCGTTGCGGCGTGGGCGTAGAGAAACTTGCGCAGGCTGCCGAAGTCGGTCACCCAACCTTCTAACTCCAGAGTTCGCAGGCGAGGGAGCCGGAGGTTGGCCACGATTTCATTGAAGGGCTCGAGCGTTTGCAAGCAGGCAGGTGTGTCCTCGTGCTGGATGAAGCCGTCTATGGGCCCTTTGGCGACGAGCGCGAGGTGTACGAGGGTGTCGGGGATGGAGTAGATGAGTCTGGAGATCTCGAGACCCAAGCCTTCGGTCGGTGAGGGTAGAGATTCTTCAATGAAGAGAGGCAGGCGAAGTGACCGCAAGCCGTTGAACAATTTCGCCCAGTCGTGGCCATTTTCAGATCCACCGGGCGCATCGTCTCCAGCAACTTCCATGTCCTCACCATCGAGAGCTTCCCACATGCTGTTGGCTTGCGAGTCTTCGTACTTCAATTCTTCCGTGGCCAGAAACTGTGCTTCTTTGTAAAGCGCTAGCGGGTCTGTCGAATTACACCGCTGTTCGAACGGATGGGGGCCGAAGGAGAGTGATCGAAGCTCTCCCTTGACGTCCATGATGATCTTCCAAGCGGTAAGCACCTCACTTGTCACCTCGCCTGTATACTCAATGTTGTTCCAGCGCTCAGGCTCTCGGACATTGCCAAACAGGCGAGTGCAAAGGTCAATATAGCACTCGCCAGGGCGCGCGAGCCCTCGGTAATCTGTAAACTGGATGTGCCGTAGCTTTGGGAATTTGCTGATCGCCTGCCTGATGATCTGACCGTACTCTCCATTGGTGTCAAGAGCCTTGTGGGTGCTGTAGTACCTCTTGTAAATCGGAAAGCTCTGTCGAGCACCCATGCGATCAGCGATGGAAGAGGGATCATCGTGACTCTCAAAAATGGATTCCTTGAGCTCAACATCGATGAGCGCCTCATTCTTACTCCAAGGGCGTTCGAGTGTCTGGAAAAATCGTGTAGCAGCGTCCAGTGAAGGCTCGCCGTTGTTGCGGAAGAATGAGGAATAAAACTCGCTTTCGGCCCGCACGCGGCGCAGGTACTCTTCATCGATGAAACGCCGCACAGCGCTGTCTTCTATGCTTTCGCAATCATCGACATACGTGTCGAAATTACCAGCACTGTACGGGTCCCAATAGCTCACATCGTAAATGAGACCAGTGACATGCCGGCTGAAGTATGGGTGGCACGCCACTTCATGGCATTTGGCGATTTCTCGCAGTCGCTTTGCAAGGACGACGCTGGTGATCAGATACGGTGAGCTCAGATGTCTGAACCTCTGACAGACGCGTCGGCAAGCTGATATGTCCGGGCGGTGATCCGACAGCTCTTCGAAGATCCGGCTTAGAAGTTCGGCTGGAAGAGACGAAATTGGGCTGGACATGGTCGCACGCCGTGATGCGGGACGAGTCTCAAGTGGACTCCCTCATAGCCAGAAGAGCTTCATCAACTGCTTCTTGATGGTTTAGACAGTAGTCGCCTAGCTTGCGCTCGATGTTGCAGTGCTATGCTCGCGAAAAGTGGCGATCTCCAGGAATCCGGCCCGGTCAGAGTGATGTTGGTGATGCTCAAAATATCAAGTCAGAGGCAAATAGATATTAAACGATAGAAATGAAGAATATTCACACACTTCCCCGGCGACAGCACGCGCTCGTTGCGATGGTGCCAGGATGATGATGTCCAAGAGGCGAAGGCTTCGGATAAGGCGGAACAGTCTCCGAAAGACGATGAGGAGAGATGGATGACTCTCTTGGCGCTTTCCCATGTCTCTGGAGATCGTCAAGCATCAGATTCGTGAACACTGCCATCTGTCCTTTGGCGACGATATGTACATGTACATGTTTCGGGAGCCAGCAGCTCAAAGACATGCCCACCTTTCCGTTCATAACCTGCGACGGCCATCATGAACTTGCTTAGTACCATACCGTGTCCTTTCATCCAGCTTCTTCCGACCCCAATGCGACCTCCATCACCAACACCATTGCGACCCTTGTGTTCATCGGTCATCCCGGGATCCTCTGAACATGCATGAGCATAAATCTTCGCTGTGTCCTGGGCCTAAGCATTCTGCGCGCGAGAAGAAGAGAACACCGAGCCTGGCAAGAGAAGGAAAGCAGATGGCATGAGATACTCTCGCGGCTGAACAAGACGAAGGCAACAACCAGGTTTACGTGCTCACGCTTGTATGACCGTAAGAAGTCTTCTGTTGAGTCCTCACCGCACTGGCTGAGCTTAGCATACGATGTGATGGATGCGGCTGGTGCGACATCATCAAATGGAATGCACCCCTGTGACCGCAGACGCATGCCTTATCCTGCCACTCGCAATGACTGCGAGAAGGTTGGAAGTACATGACAGTTATGGATACCTTATGATCCCTCAGCAATACGATTACTCTGGGCTTCCGCCTATGTTTTCGCGTGAGCAGACCGTCACACTGGAGAGCTTGTGGGTATCCACAACGCTAAGTTGCTTTGTTGCTCATCTCGTGAGAAGTGCCTCCGTTAGCCACGCGATAAGAATGGCCAGAGACAGAAGACCTACAGCAACAACGCGAGCAACTACCTGGTTTTATAGTGTAGCGGTTAGCACTTCGGATTCTGATCATCTCCTCAGCATTGAGCGAGTATACAAGTCTTCCGGCAACCCCGGTTCGATTCCGGGTAAGACCTCATCTTTAGCTTGCTTTTGCTCTCACCGCCGTGGGTGGGTCGTACTTTTGCGGCTGTAGCTGGTCAGCATATTGGTCGTCATGTCGTATATGATTGTTGTACCAATTCTAATTTTTGGGCAAGTCTGGCAGCCAACTACCGCCAATTGATTGCTTTTCATTAACTACTTGCTCAATGGTGTCTCTCACATTGGCGCAACTCATACATGCACTTGTGCGAGCTTGTTCTGAGCTCACCTCAGCTTCCATCTTACGACCCTCGTGTACAATTGCAAATGGCTGTTGTCCGACTGGTCGCCACATGGCTTACGGTGGTACATTATAGGTCCAGCCCTCACGTGGTTCCCGTTCTGCAGCCACAAAGTAACCGAATGGCTTTTGGGATTCATCACCTTGATTACAATTTCTCGTGTCTGCAGGAACGATGCGGTCAATAGCTGCACCCCAGATCTACCCTGACCTGCCCTTGCTTGCTGCTGCTCGTCTTTATATAGACCCACGTTCACGTTCCTTCTACTGGCCTAGCAGCATCATACGACTACCGACCATGCATTTTCCATACCAGATCGCTATCTGGCTCCTTGCCAGCATTGCTAGCGCAGCAGCTCAAGCAGTAACCAGCGAGGCGTGCACAACCACCATCTCCGAGCAGGCCAGATGTTGCCCGCCAGCAAGCAGCTCCACGGAAACCTCGTATGTCGACTGTGACGGCTGCGCGCTCGCCACGAGGACAACCGGCATCATGTGCTTTATGGTCCGTCAATCAAGCACATCCATATCTACCACTGCTTCCATACAGCTAACACACATAGCAGCTCTGTCCCGCTACCCCGAGTACAGTCCCAGGCACCACCACCGTAACTTCCTGCTCTACTCTGCCAGACTGCACGAGCACCATCACGACTACGGCGCCTTTCGGCTGTACTATTATCGTTCCGCCAGAGACTTCCACCACCTCCATCGACTGCGATGGCTGCGCTTTGGATACAGAGACCGTCGTCAACCCGAGATTAGGACGCGGGCCGGTCTGCGTCGGTGGCAGGAAGACAGTCACAGGCTCGACCGGGACGGCGACTGTGACTGCATGTCTGGCTGAGACAAAGGCGTAGAGCCATCCAGGCAGGAAGGCTGTGGCTGCACCGCTCTTCAAAATGGTTACGTTGTACCTTGTGCAGGGCGCTTGGCGAACACTTCAGCATATGTTCGTTCGGTGTGGCGAGCAGCAACAGTGTTTGAACGACAGCAACTCTGCAATCCAGCTTGAATACGCTCGTTATCGCTCAGTCTTGTCAGGAGATTCGTACAAATGCAAGTTTCAGTCTGTTACCTTCAACGCCCTGCTGTGCTGCCCTCGTATGATCAGAAAATTCCAGGACCGCCACACCAACCCAACGCTGGAATAAAACAATTAACGCCATAATATACACTGGCCTCTCCAGAGCCTCTATGATAGAGGACTCATGTTGGCTATTCCCTTTAAGATGCCCTTCCGGTACTGTGTTGAATTGAAGTCCGGCTCCCGCTCGACTGGATACGGTTGATCGTTTCTCATGTGCTCGCCTCTCTTTGGCGCACTTCGCCTTCTGGATTTTTTCGTCAATTGCTCGTCCCCGTCGGGCCTCTCAAGCTTCCGCTGCCAACTCTTGAGCAGGATGAGAGGATGCGATGTTTCGATTGATGTAGCTTTGAGCGTAGCTGCTCTGCGTGGAAGAATGCCAATAATTCTGCCTCTGCTGAAGTTTCGCAGCATGAGAGGCAGCCTCCTCGTACTGCAGAATGCGATCAAGCATGCTTTTGGCAAACTTCTTAGCCTCTTCCTGGCTTCCATGCTGTTTGATGAGCTTGTAGCTGGCAGACGCCCACTCCTGCGCCGCGTGCGAATGGAAACTCTCATGCTCGGCGATACGATCGAGAACTTCCTGGGCGAACTCGCTAGCCTTCTCCGTGCTGATGATCCAGAGTAGGTGCTCTTCCGCCCAGTATCGGGACGTTCGCGAGATCGGTGACTCTTGCTCGCGTAGCAAGTCTACCATCGCCTCAGCCAAGCGACCGGCCTTACCAGGATCCGAAACATCTTTGGCTGCCATCATATACTCTTCGCGAGCCCACGAGGCGGCCAGTGATGCTGTGGCGCGGTCGAGGGAGGCATTGTGCTCCGGGCCATCGGCGGTGTCGTCACTTTCGTCGAGATATTCCAAAGCGGTCCGTACAACAGCGTATGCATTCGATCCATCGTGT
The DNA here is from genome assembly GCA_001931905.2 of Cladosporium sp. IMV 00045. NCBI lineage: Eukaryota > Fungi > Ascomycota > Dothideomycetes > Cladosporiales > Cladosporiaceae > Cladosporium > Cladosporium sp. IMV 00045. The sequence continues at coordinate 18,016 of MSJI02000853.1, read as the reverse complement.
GTGCTACGATATAGACATCCAGCGAACAGATTCCGTGCAGCCTTCATCGTCCATTCAGTATCTCGACGTCGTGTGTACAATGATGCACGGAAGACAGTCAGAGAGACCAGCTCGGGGGTTTCACAATCAACATCGATGCCATATTTGTTCTCGCAAGCCGAAATGAGGCACAATCGCGAATCTTCGAAGGCGAGCGCAAGCGGTTTGCAAACACCGATCCAGTTGTGGATATCTTGTCGTCGACTTAGGAAAGATAAAATGGAAGTCTGTAGTTCGGGAGGAAGATCCAACATTCGGGTCATGATGATCGATTATAGGATGTTCTCATTGACGACGAGTGCAGAAACCGTCAGCTTCCGTGAAATGAAGAAGAAAATGTGTTGATAGCGGTCAAGGCTCTGCACAGATAATATAAAACCACCCACCAGGGTAAAATTTCCCCTTCCGGCGGCCGTTGTTCTACTGCACGCACCCGTCCTCGCCGCCCAAGCCATCCATGCTCAAATCTGCAGCAGAAAAAAAAATCATTCGACGAATCGAAGTCCGCCCGTCGGCCATTTTGATGGATCGCCTTTATCTATTCCGTCTGGCAACAACGTCTTGATAAGACGTTCTGCTTTCCTTCTTTCTCGAGTCGAGCGCTCGGGATACTCATGTGACCGGTGAGATAACATTATGCTGCGAAAGGCAATTCTGGCATCTTACGCATCCTATCATCACTATTTGGTCAGCGTGGCGGGGTACTTTCATATGCGAAACATGCCCTGATCAGGTAATTCCTGCGATCTCGATGCTCACTCGCACACGTTGATATGCAAATGGGTGGCGTTCGATTAATGGAAAGCCCCTACGAATGTCATCGCTGGCAGTGACGAGTCGGGCACCCGGGGCTCGAAAACATTCAGATTCGTAGGGAATCTGCCTGAATGCGACTGGTACGTCGGCAGGTTACGATATTGTTGTTACTCGCAGACATTCTATGTCAAGATCGAATCTCTTTCTCTTCAGTGAATCTGGACGACTTTCTTTCCGAGAGCAATCTCATCGCTAGAGCCAGCAAAATCGCGAGCCGCATATAACATCTCAACCTGTTTAGACTTGTAAAACTCGAAGTTCTCGCAGCGATACGAAGGCGACATGACAACTTCCAGCAGACGAGCAGCCTCGGGGATCTCGCGAGCTTGGAATTCAGAAGGGCCAGGCAACTCCCCGCCGGACATGGTCAGTTCGCGTGCGATGTCTTCCTCGTACTCGATGACGGCCTGGAGGTATGCGACGAGATAATTCGTCTCAAAGATACCGCGCAGGTTGATCCTCTGCAATGTCGCAAGGCAACGCCGGCGAACAGAGGAGTTCCGACACTTTTCCACCACGGCTGCAAGACATGTAACCACCCCGGAGCCGAGACTGAAAGCCGGAGGTGTATTGGCTTGACTTTCACAGCTGGCATCACGGAAGTTAAATGGTTGTTTTGCGATGTGCATCTCGACGTACTGCTCGCACAGGCCGGCCATGTATTCGTACTGGGTCTCAAAGCGATCGGCGAGCATCGCCGTGGCATCTCGCCACGTTTCTACCCAGATCCAGATGCAGAAAAAGAATATTTGGACAGATAAGTGCGCGACGAGATTCTTCTGCGTTGGCGGAACGACAAAAGCCTGCATCCATGCTTGCAGTGTGCGGCGAGTTTGCTCCACGCCTTCGGTGAGCGAGTCTTCAAGTTCCACTGTCCGCAAGGCGCCACGCACCAAGCAATTCTTCGTATCATCATCGAGGCTCTCGACGTCTCTATACGTGCGCAGCGTGTAATAAGTGTGATCCCACAGCAGCTCGAAGAGATCAAATGTCTTGGCCGTGATGGCTTCCAAGTGAATGCTAGCCTCGTCAGGGCTACTGAATCTTGAGGGCATCGGATCTGCGAGGACGGGATAGAGATACCTGTTGTCATCAGAAGAGCCCGTACCTTCCGAGTGATCGGGTTATCTTACGGGTCATCGTGTCCAGTCAACGTGATATCCGAGTCAAGCCGGATGAAGGTGTGCACGAGAACGTCAAACTGGCTCTTAGGAACAGGGCGCACCAAAACAGCATGTCTTTCCACTGGTGTTCTGACTCTTACAGTAGGCTGACACCGCTCATGGATCATGCGCAGTCCAGTACGAAGGTGATATGAGGCTTGCTCGTCATTTCCGGCGAACACATCGTAGACGAAGGAAAGCAAGCAAGCCAAGAGTACAACGACGTAGTCTTCGTCGGTGGCGTTACTCTTGTTCTGCAACTCGCAGATGTATCTTCGCATCGACTTCAAAGACTTGTTCTGTTGCGTAAGTTGATGTTGGGCAAGTCCAGGGCCGTCTTCTGACTGTGTAATCGCATGGTGGAGGGAGGCGAGCGCGATGCAAAGATCAGATACGCACGGCTGCTGCCATACCAATTGTGAAGCAATATGCTCCCATCGAATCTCAAAGCTGGCTGCACATGGCAGCTGGTACATGGTATGGCTCCTCCAGAACTGAAGAGCATGCCCATCGGCATCTGTCAAGGTGCGGATATGCTCGTGCGCCAGGGGGCGAGGACAGATGACCGGTAGTGGCCTCACACCCATTCGGCGTTCGGGCGGCCTATAACCGTCACATACTCGGCCAAGTTTTGTGCAACGGTTACAGAGAGGGCGAGTCTCGTCGCATTTCACATGGCGAGCACTGACATGATTGTCTATTAGTAGAGCGACATCAACCAGGAAACGGCGGGACCGTCAATTACCGGCAAGTGTAGCAGCCTGAGTGGCTTTTGGTGTGTGTTGCGCGCTTCCTTGTTTGGGGAATGAGCATATCGAGTAAAGAAAAATTGAAGTTCATTGCTGGTAAGAAAAGAACAATTTGATGTATGGTGGGGTGCTCGTTGATAAGTCGACATGAATGCGAGATCTTGGTGCTTGGTTCGTCAGCCTCACGCTAACAGCAACTCTATTTTATTAACTTCCACTCAAGCACTGCCTCCCGGCATCTGTAGGGCATCCTTCAGGTATTGGACTCGTCCTTAGATTTCAGCTTATAAGCCGCACATGCTCGATCACAGTATTGAAGTCAGACTCTTGTTGAAACCTACGGCATTGCCATGAAGCGAGTTCACGTGGCTTTGCACATCCACTTTTCTAAGATATCTTCAACCAACTACCTACAAACACAGCCAACTGCGCCTTTTATCGGCGCCAATAGGTCTCTCTCACTAGCCTCCAAAACCCAGTGCTGCTCTTACGAAGTCCATGCCAACATCAAACTTGACTCCCTCGGGATTCTTGATCACGGTATCGCCATCATCATCTTCGTCTGCAAGATGCATCAGCTATCGAACGATTTGACGTTCGTGGGTCGTAGGCTCGTCTTACACCAGTCTTGATCGGCCTCAGGATGTGGGCCGATATTTGCGACCCAACCTTTTCCGTAGGCATTCAAGGTTGCAGCAACGTCGCCATTCTTCGTATATCGCCCAAGCACCTCAGCTGGCGAATCTTTGGCAAGCTTGAACGCAGCTCCGTCCTGAAAGAAGAGCCAGCGTCCATCATCGGTCTTCCCCTGCTTGTCGCCTGTCGAAAAGCTCCAATCCACCTGGATCACGGTGTCTGACGTATCGTTCACTTGAGCGCCACGTCGCTTGATTTCTCGCACAGCTTTGTCGCCTTTGGGCAATAGGCCGAAGCCAGGGTCGTCACCGGCAAGATAGGCTCCCAAACAGAAGCCTAGATAGCGACCTCCATTGGAGACGAAGTCACGCATAGCGGGTGCGTACGCTTTGGCTTCCTTCCATGCATCACCGAGATCTGGTTAGGTAGGTGTCAGTACGAAAGGGTCTCTTGCAAAGCCTTATAATCGCAGATCTTCTTACCGTCTCCTCCGGGCTGTGCGAAGATGTCTACTCCAGCAAGCGTTTTAGCATTGATCTTGGTAGAATCGTCCGATCCCGCGAAGGTCACTTTGATTTCCGGGAAAGTTCGCTTCAGAAGATCGCGGACGGACTCCGGGCATTCTTCGCAGGAGTTCCTATGCAATATGATTAGCTCCAAAGATGTTGGAACGAAGTGTTTGATCTGTTCGCATGACAAGCTGGCTTCGGGTGGTTTCCAAACATACTGTGGGCATATTAGCACAGTTCACACATCATCGAATTTGGTGAATCTACCTTGCCGCGGTATACCAGAGCTTGCAGCTTATTGTCTGCCGGAGCCGAAGTAGGCATTGCATTGGCGGTCAGGCAAGAGGCAGCTACCAAAGCGGAGTTTCGGGCAATCGAGAGTCTCATGTTTGTGTATGTATTTTGTTGGTGTCTTGACAGTGTATATGGGTAAAACCTATCGTCCTGGCCTCCGCGAGGCTCATATTTATCTACCTCTTGAACGCCCGTGCAGTGTTAATGAAAGGCTGTATGATGGTCGTGTAGCTCGTGTAGCTCGTGTACATACCGGCGCCACGTAGGGTATCGTTGTGTGCATCTTACCGGTAATAAAGTGGTTCTGGGTGGCTTGTACTTTGCATCAGGTAGGTACCGATTTGCCCATAACACGAGCAAGGCGGCCAGCCGCAGGCGGAGCTTCTGTCGAACTCTATTCGACGCTACAGTGATTGAACAAAGTTTCAGCTGAAGGATCGAGTTTAATGATGTATGAACGTGCTTCTTTCCACTGCCTAGTTCATTGGACCATTCCTGCAACAGTAGCTGAGCGAGCATTAACGACACGCCGTGCCCGGCGCATGATGTTACTCCGAGAGGTGCACGGGTTGCGATCATGTTTATACGCTGAATTCGTTCACTGCATGATCATGCTCGGTGACAACCTCAAGACATTCAGCGAAGGAGCTGCCTCGATTTCCTCCTTGCCACATCAAGATTGATTTGCACCTTGCTTCGCAGCCCTTTCCGCTAGCTTCCCGGATGTACATATCCCGCCCATATCTGACATCTGAGCAGTGCATCGAGCGTCCCCCTC
>MSJI02000853.1:0-13012 GCA_001931905.2 Cladosporium sp. IMV 00045 | reverse complement strand
CCCCCCTTCTTGTTGATTCTATGATCAGAAGCAATCTGTGGAGGATGATTATTCTTCCAACAAGCGTTACAACAACCCATAAAACAATTGGCAGTCTTTGAGCGCAGCGCTTGCTCGAAAAGGCGCTCATGAGCTCGATTTTTGAAGAGTCGAGACAGCGGAGAAACGCAACGAGGTTGAAATGCAGCTTCGCTCTCTCTCTCTTGGAATCCACATTATTGATCATCCAGACGTATGTCTTGTGCTGATGCCCTGCGACTTTGCCAAGTAAAATATCGTAGCAGATAGATCGTAGGGATGAGCAGTCGGCCATTCACGAGACACGTATCGTTTGGACTCTCTCATGAGAACTTCGACGGGAAAACAGGTATGTAACGTTTGTCGTATCCATCTCCAAGACCTTCCAGAAACAACACGTTGATAAAAGCCTCCGGGAGAGCGCCAGTCTGGCCTATTGAGTTGATCGCCACCCACAATCTCGCCATCTCGGAGGAGTAATGGTTGATGTCCTTGCAATTCTCCAGTCGTAGTCCCATGAGTTCTCTGCAAAGCTGATAATAGTCCGCGCTCGCTGTGTATCCGTAATGACGCCGGAGGCCTTCGAATGCGCTGACAATTGTATCATGCTTCTTGACGACCGCATTTGCACGTCGCCCGCAACAAAGCTTTACTGCAAACAGAGCTTCTTGTTGGAGGTCTTCCCATCTCTTGAGCGTCGTGCGGAATTGAGCGTCATTCGCATCACCTTGAGGTCTTGTTGGATGCTCTTGAATGACGAAGCCGAATCCCTCCGTCAAGAGGAAATCCATCATCGCCTTATTCCATTGTTGCCAGTCCTTTTTGGCTTCAAGCTTGGGGATGTTCTGAAGTCTCAATGCGCTCTCTTTCTGATCCAACCCACTCAGCGGCGTTCCCGGGTATTCAAGCTTGAGTACGTCGTCCATTTGTTTGAATCGATGCTGGAACGTAGATGGATGGCCAGGCGCGGAGACGATCCTGATCATGGCGGATGTGGTGATGTTATTTAGTGCGGCCTTTCAGTTGTTATATGACGGTTGGTGGTATTGGTGGTGGGACCCATCGTCATCCGTGAGAGGATAGTAGTATTCTTCATATGCTGATGGTGTTAACCAAGTGGCTGGTCCTTGTCGCAAAAAGTAAGACATCTTCCAGCCGCATCTTCCAGCCGCAATCCAAATGATATCGATTCACGCAGCCTCAACAAAATCTGATTGATCGATCGTTGAGCTTATCAAAAGATTTGGCGTCCAGTCTCATCTTCTCCAAACATGAAGGAAAAAAGAAAGGTCTTTGGAGCTTTGTTATAGGAATAGCCGAAGGTGGGGCTCGAACCCACGACCTTGAGGTTGTCTCTCGAATGATACCTAAGGGCATCTTCTAAGAGCCACACGCTCTACCGATTGAGCTACCCCGGCAAGGGTCTTATTTGATGGGAAGGAACAAACTCTGCGTGAACATATTGCTCAACAAAAAGGGAAAGATCGATCCTGCTTGTCCGCATCCAAAAATACCATTTTTTCGTAAAGTTACACTCATGAGGAAGGAGCGGACAGATGTAAGTGAAAAGTTCTCAAGCGGCTTCGGAAGCGGGGGAATCAAGGTGACTGAGCAACCGTATCTTTGCGCACGAGGAATAACATAACACAATAATCCTGGATTCTCGTTCATTCACAATCTGATCGATACCCTGCAAGATAACACAATACTCCTGAATTGTCGCGCATTCACCAAGTCGTATGCTTTGATCATCCTGGAATCTTGCTACGGATTTAATAAGTCACTATCAAAATCCCTTCAATGATCAGAGAGTCGGGCGCAAGATTTATTGCAACTACTCCTGTTAATATACATCTCAAAATTCACCATGTCAAACCCAACCCTGACCCTTGTACTGTAAGCCGAACAGCTGGAGCAGCATGCAGCCAAGCCAGCCCTCCGCGCAAACTCCTCCGCAGTACTCCTTCCAACATCCGAGGACTTGACACGCCTGACCACTCACTTTGATTTGACTATCAAACGTCAAAACTATCCCACGATTATCGTACTCGATGATTGACGGACACGCCATGTCGTTTGGGAAACTGCTTTTTCCTCACCCGACGCGATATGCTACCTCACAGCCCAGCGCCACCTACAGCAACCTGTGGGTTTGGTGCCACGCCGGGGAGGTCTGCGCATATCTGCATGAGGCTTCACGGGTAGGATTAGAAAAAGGGCTTGTAGCACAAGAAATTTCTACCTGGCCTTCTCTGCTCTTGTGATAACTCCACGAAGCTTTCACCCAAGACCCTCGGGTGCGATCAGAAAGCAGCTCCCACTGGAAGCCATGGATTCGCAACATGGATCGTACAGTTCAATCCCGCATTGTGAGCGATAGCCGAAAACCGTATCGATTAGAAGACCGAAGTAAGCCAAATCCTGGAATCTAAGATCCCACCCATCAAGCAAAAACAACAACAAAACTGGACAGAGGGAGCAAAGCATAGCATGCAATCATGACAATTGACATATCAAGGTATATAAAATGTTTTTCGGTAAAGGTAAACAACCCTTTTAACAGAAGCGACATGCCCGAAGGTGCAAGAAATATCTAAATGGGCAGAGGCCTTCATAAAACCCAACGATCCTTCTCCCAAAAACTCAGCCGAAGATTCTCAAGAGATCATCATCGCCGCGCAACGTAAGAAGTCGGAGGTTGCTCAAAATGGCGCGCTTAAAGGGGGATGGAAGCGCAGTTGGCCTCGAGGTTGAGGAGGTTGCCCTAGATGTTCATGTTAGTCGATTGGTCTGGTGGCACTGCAAGCTGTGAACTGGAACTTACGTCGGCACCGCCGGTCTGGCAGCAGGCAGCGACGTTGGAGCCGCAGGCCTTCTGGACGGGGACGGCGAGGACGGGGACGTTAAGGCAGTTGGCGCCGATGAGGTCCTCGCCGCTGTTGCAGCAGGCAAGCTTCTGGCCGTTGCCGCACTTGGAGGAGGCGTCTTGGGAGTCGACGTCGACCTCGGTCTTGCCGTCAGAGGCACCCTGGGGGGAGGCGTAGGCGAAGGCGGCCACGGAGGCGATGAAGAGAGTCTTGAAGAAGGCCATTTTGTTGATGAAAAGGGTTGTTGGTAAAAGGGTTGGAGAAGCGAATGTAGTTGTTGTTAGAAGTGAATTGGTTGTTGGATGAGGAAGGAAAGAGTAGATTGGGGTGGTTGATGAAGCAACATTTATATTCAATCGACACCGCTGTTCGGGCTGGCTGTGTTATTGCATGTCCATTCTGATATGGCGATGCCAATTCATACTTTGACCCGCATGTCTCAGACGCGGAGACTGGACGTTGACCGTTTTGCGGGTGAGGTAGCCACAACAACCTCCATCGTAGACGCCGCCGACTCCATGGCTGCTCTTGTCTGTGTCTAGCGCATCCTCCTTGTTTGCTTGTCCTTAGCCTCGGCCGTTGTTATTGCTGGAGAGAGGACTTGAAGGTGGGTCATAGGAGAGACGCCCGTCTTGCCGCCAGCGATGTGCTGCTCTGCATGCCTGAGGTTCCGCAGATCCCAACTCACCGCCCCAGCAAAGTAGACTTGTCGATGTCTTACATTTCGCCCTACGGTGCGACCGTGCATATTCACCAACTTTCCACCCTGAGATTTCCGCCCGCCTGAGTGAGTTGTCCCCTGCGAACCGGGAAGTGTCCCTTCGAGGCGGCCTTGGGGCGGGGCGAAGATCCGTACTATCACAGATTTCAGATTGCTCCTGGGTGATCCCTCGAAATTATGGCACACCGCTCGGAGCTATTGCTACCTGTCGTGCAGGTAACCAGCGAGACAAGTCCTCAGCGGTCTGAGAGGCATGCGAGTCTCTTTGCCTCCCCAACTCAATATGGCCAGCGATACTCCGAAGACACCCAGATGGCAGCCCGAGCGCCGCTACATCACAATCCCTCCTGCAGGAATGTTTGAGGAATTTTCTCGGTGACATCTGCCATATGCAGATCTGCTCAGCTTGGCTAATGTTTAGGATGCGAAATGTTAAGGTGAGAATCTCCGGTGTTCAAGCGTAATCAATACATGTACTCGAAAACAACAAACAACACCGATGTTGACCTGAACAACAGAGAAATAGATGCGAGTCGGCCAGAATGCCGGTCCTGCCACAACACCGCTTGAAGGTGCCCCTCTTTATCATGACTGACTGCAGTTATCTCTACCAACGCTGGTATCATCAAGACATCTTCCAATACCAATCGCTTTGAGGACTAGCGCACGAATGCACCTCAACAAAAACATCCCAACGAACATCAACAAACAAGAGAATGGCAGCGGAATTGAGGTGGCATGGCATTATGATTCGGTCGCAGGATACAGATCCATTCTTCTCCTGCGCTCACTCTCAGCGCCGAAACGCCAGGCACAGTATGTGTATGCTGGTAATGTATTGCCCGATGAACTCCATCCCTGGCAAGACCTAGTTGCGTTCCGTCCTCTTCCTCAAAGGGAAGACGGAGAACATACAGAGAGCCGGCGGCAAGTAATTTGTGCTCATCAACATCATTATTTTCCCAGGTGAATTTTTGTTGATCCCATCATCCGTCCATTCATTTTATCCCCTCATTCCGTCGTGGCGGTCATGGCCGAGTGGCGCTTACTGGGTGCGGACGCTGGAGGCCTGCATGCCCTTCTGGCCCTGCTCGGGGACGAAAGAGACGGTCTCGCCCTCCTTGAGGGACTTGAAGCCGTCCTTCTGTGAAGGCGAGGATTGGTCAGCTGGGAGTCCGATATCGAGAGGGACGTATCAATGCGCGCCATGCCGACTCAGCACCGCTTGCTCGGCGTGATGGACACGTACCTCGATGGCGCGGAAGTGAACGAAGAGGTCGGCAGAGCCGTTCTCGGGGGTGATGAAGCCGTAGCCCTTCTCGTCGTTGAACCACTTGACAGTGCCGTTCTGGCGCTCGGTGGAGGCGTCCATTTCTGCGGGTGTTTTTGGGGGTTGGTGAGGGTGGTTTTGGGGAGTGGTGATTTTTTGGGTGAGGTCGTTGTAGGAGGTCGGAAGGTCAGGTGTCCACCTACTCTCTCAACTACTTTTTCTTTGCCGCAGAATTGCAGTGCGACCCCGCTATGCGCTTGGGTGAGCTGCAGCACTTTTGCCCTTAATCGAACGTTTGCCGGAGCCAACCGCGGTGGATGGATGTTTGTCCGTGGGATGCTGAAAAGTATGTCGAATGTAGGTCGGCCAAACAACTGGGTCGGAAGTGATTTCAATGAACATACTTATTCATAGTCAGCAAAGGTCGGCTCCAGTAGTCCCCGCTTCTTTCAATCCATCAGGGTTGTGATTTGGAGAGGTCGGATGTGTCTTTTTTTCTTCTCGCTCTTTTGCCGTATGGAATGGCGACAACTACTTTGCTTGAGTGTAAATTGAGTGTAAAGCATCAAATAGGTCAAGAGATGATAGGTAGTCTTAGCCGCCGTCCATTGGGCGGGGTTGATTTTGTGCTAGGCTGAGCCGCATCAACTTTGGATGATTATGTGGAAATGTCAATTATTCTTTCATGATTTACTCCATGCTGATACTATACCAGATTCAGGTGTTTCAAGCAACGGCAGAGCATTCATCACAGCACTGAGAACATACGGAGGTATACTCTCTGTGAAATGCTCGCCAGGTGCTACCTCCAAGCACTCATTCCCTACAACATTCATGAACTTATCTGCCGCGAGTGGGCAGGAATTATCACAGCCATTAGAATCAAAAATTTGGAATCTTTGCACTCCAGTGTAAATCATTAGACTTGTCAATTCACTGTTTAATTCTTTCTTCTACTGCTTGCAACCATCGGCTCATGCCTCGAGCTTTATCCGACTTCTGCGCTCTCTAATCGTCCCTTGGTCTTGCAGTCACCCACCGTCTTCGAATCGCCTCGAAACTGAACACATTGGGAATAGTTGCCATTTCCCATTCTCTTCGGTGCTATCCTCGAGCTGTGGGAGCTATGCTTTGTGCTCCGCAGATCTCAAACTAGAGGGTTAGGGTTGGGGTCCCTGACTTTAGAATCGCTCGTTCGCATGCGGCCAATGTGATCGACCCAAGGGTCGGATGTTCAATCAAACACTTTCCAAAGACCATCGCGCTCATGGTACCAATGAGACCGACTGTACTCTCCTGCTCTTACCGCTGGCATACAAATGCACGCCAGGAAAGTGGTACACCCTGCGGTGAGCTGCTGCAGGCGACGCAGATCAAAAAGCTCATGACAGCCGATAAGAAAAGTCACAAACGCCGATTCCCGAACAGAACGCCTGTTCATCCATCGCAAATAAAACGAATGCTTTTTAGCGAAGCTCTCATATAATGGACTTGCCGACTGGAATTGTGACAGATGCTCTTATCGTTCTGGCAAAGCCATAATCATCTTTGTGTCACTGCTCGGCCCCAGATTTATTGTATCACCCCGAGAGCGGTGGTGAAAGCATGCGGATCGGTTGATCAGCGATGGCCTAGAACTCGAAAGACTCGGGCATGCTTGCGGAGAAGTGGAGAATGTGACTCGAGGGCCTCAGAGGTTGTGGATGACTATCATTTTCGCTGAGAATGACGCTTCGTCGCCTGAGTCGTCTGTCGATTTCCATCATCGGATTCGGATTTGACAGGCGCACCCATGGGTGGTATTTCCTGTTAGCCCTCCACGCCAGCTCGCTACTGTTTGCTTTATAGCTGACATGAAACTACTTTGCTGGCTCTAGCAATTCTTCACGTCGATCAACCGTGCTTGTGTACTACTCATCAATATTCTCAGTGGTAATGATCGCCGTGCCTCGCATGACGCGATCGGCGCCGCAAGACACGGTGCCTGCCAACGAACTATAGCTCCCTCCGTGTCAAAAAGTATCACGTCCGACCGTATTTGTGAACGGGACTAAAACAACTGTTCTCACAATCGAATCGTTCGTCTAAATAACTGACACAACGACCAACATAGTTCCTCCTCAGGCTCCTATCGTCGAAGCTGAACGGACACGGCGGTCGAAGCCGTGCATCGGGGACGCGGCCGTGACGTCAAGGTCATCGCTTCGATCTCCGATCTTCAAATGATCTGAAAGTGTTCCTTCCACCTGGAGGCAAATGCGTGAAATCCGCAACGCAGCACACACCACGGTCGAGCGTAGAAGCTCACGCGCCTCATCTCCTGCACACTCCAAGGACGTTTCATACGCTCTTCAATCCTCAACAGCTGATACATCCACACACCATTCCCCATCTTAGCGATGGGTTCACGCACAGAGAAGGAGGGCCAGCAGCAAGAAGGCGTAACGGAGTCGCAGCAATGCCAGCCAGAAGCCGCAACGGAGCAGAAACAATGCAAATCAAGTCCCACTGGGAGTCCTGTTCCTAACTTCAAGAACCCGCTGCCAGATATTTGGGAGGGCTCGCCCATCGATGTGTCCACCAGCTATTTCTTGCAGAGCTTGAGCGTCACCCTATCCAAATTCGACTATCCCGCTGCTGTCTTTTGGGGTTTCGAGCTGGTTCTGCTCTACAACCATGCTTGGGAGAAAGTTGGCGGCATCCGCGAGCAAGGCCATCCTCAACGTGGCTCACTCTCGCCAGACGCGTGGCACGCTTTACAGAAATGCATCAATGGCGGCAGGCCGTCACGCATTTCCAGCCATGCCTTACTTCGTGAGCGCAATAAGCCTGACATTGACGAGTACATGGTTTTGGTCAGCCCTCTGTTTGAGTCCAATTCGGAAAATGCCAAGGGCGTCATCTGTCAAATGATGTATAACAGGACCGAGCAAGGTGGCAAGAGTGAAGACAAAACCACCGTGTCTACGTCTGGACGATCACAGAAAAAGGACCTCGACGACAGAATCAACCCGAACATGGACGCTCTGGGTATGACCGTGGACGACTCGACTCCTTTGGACGAGCATCCTTTCTTCCATCGCTTCGCCGAGATGATACCTACAGGACTGGCAATTCTGGATCACAACGCGCGCGCAATTTTTGTAAATCAGCACTTCTACCAACTGACGACACATTGGGGAGAAGACCAGTCCTTCAAGTCGTGGCCGCAGAGTATTCACCCGGATGATTACGACCGAGTAATGAGTGCTTATCAAGACGCTTTCCGTGACCAAACGGAGCTGCGAGCCGAATTCCGCGCGTTGGGAAGCAAGCATCCCTGGCGCTTGCTACTTCTAACGCCAATTGGTGACGAGAACCTAAGACATGTTAGTCTCGGCGAGTACGGTGGTTTCATTTGCTCCGTCGTCGACATCACATCCGAAAAGAGCGCAGAAAACGACCAGCGACTTGCAGCCGAGGAAGCGAACGAGAGGAAACAGCAACAAGAGCGCTTCATCGACATGATCAGCCACGAGATTCGCAACCCACTTTCAGCCATGGTACACTGCGTCGAAGACATCAACGAGGCCATCAAGACAAAGGAGCAAAGTGGCAGCGTTGACCCCGCGCCAATCGCCGAGGCTCTTGACACCATCAACCTCTGCATCTCTCATCAAAAGAACATCGTTGACGACGTACTTTCTTACTCTAAACTGGACTCATCGATGCTGGCCTTGACGCCAAAACCCTGTCAACCCGACAAAGAACTCCGCGGCAACGCCAAGATGTTCCAGCCCGAGTTTCGCAAGCACGGCATCGACTTTGAGTGTAGGGTTGATCAAGAGTATCACGATCTGGCCGTCAACTGGAACATGGCCGACTTGTCGCGTATTGGTCAAGTGCTGATCAACTTGATCTCTAATGCAATCAAATTCACATCTCGTAAGACGGGAGAGAAGAATATTACATGCAGGATCTCGGCTTCGCTTGAGAGGCCAGACTCGTACCCGCCGGAGATCGTATTTTTTTCTAACGAGAACGAACTACCACGCCTTGACGCCACTCAGCGGCCGGAGTGGGGAACTGGTGATCCTCTGTTTATCATGGTAGCGGTTAAGGATTCCGGTATCGGCATCAGCGAGGAAAACCAGAAGAAGCTGTTTGAACGCTTCAAGCAGGCCACGCCTAAAACGAACGAGATTTACGGCGGTTCTGGACTTGGCCTCAACATCAGCCGCAAGCTTGTTCAGCTCCACGGTGGCGAAATAGGCGTCTCATCCACAGAAAGCGAGGGCGCCACTTTTGGCTTCTTCTTTCGCGTGAGGAGATCGGACCCTCCGGAATCAGAGGAGAAAGACAAAAAGCACAAGCAGCAGCGGCAGAATAGCGCGCGGGGCCAAATACGACTAGGTGGCCTCGACTCAAAAGAGGAGAGCACCGCTGCCAAACCAGAGGAGAGTCGCAAGCCGACTTTAGAGGGCGATCTCGAGCGAACGCAATCATCTGCGGAAAGACAGAACCAGAGTAAAAACCTCGCCAATGACCTCCACGAAGGCATGAGTCAGCAGAACAAAGACTCAAAGAAATTAAAAGAATCAAAAGCTCAAGACATAAAGGAGAAAGATCGCTCTGAATCTACGAAAAAGGAGGAAGCAGATCAGCAGACTGGTGAAGGTAGTAAGATTGGAAAGACAGGCGAGAGCCTCGACCCAACATCATCCTCAACCCGACAAGCCTCATCTGAAGTAACAGATAAGGCTCCAGCCGAAGACAAAGGCAAAGGAAAGGAACAGCCAGAGACGCAGAAGTCGTCCACCTCCGAAGAGCAGCACAAACAACCGTCTCTTGAAGAGGAACAACAGCAGCAACAGAAGATTAACCCACCTCTCCGCAAGCGCACAGACATGAGCGAACCCCTACACGTTCTCCTGGTCGAAGACAACCTCATCAACCAGAAGCTCGTGTCGCGCAAACTAGGCTCGAAAGGCTTCTATGTGAGCACCGCTCAAAACGGCCGCGAAGCCGCCGACTTTACCATCGCGTCCTTCACCGACCCCCAAAACGCCGGCGCAGGCGACAGTACGAAACAGCAGCGCGCGGTCGACATCATCCTCATGGACCAGGAAATGCCCGTCATGGACGGCAACAAAGCGTCGCAGGAAATCCGCCGGCGCGAGCGCGACATGGGCCGGGAGAAGAGGGTGCCGATCCTGGGCGTGAGCGCCAACGTGCGCGAGGAGCAGCTGCACGAGATGATGAGGAGCGGCATGGACGAGTTCATCACCAAGCCCTACAAGATTGAAGACATGGTCGCGAAGATCGACGGGATGATTGACGAGTAACGGTATTCGGTTTCCAAACAAAAAAAGGGCAATTTGGCATTTTAGGCATTTCTTTTATCACAATACGGCATACTAGGCGCAGCACTATTGAGGTGCGTTTTTGATGCATGATACCCGTACAAAAACACAATTCTCCTCTTCCTCTCTGGTCTGTTGCCATCTTGATACGCTAAAGTCGAGGGTAGTTGCCTATTGAAGAAGGAGATGCTTGAGCTCTCTGGTATCTCTCTCGTTGGCCTGCAAAGAACTACATATTGTGGGAGCTGAGTATATGTGCACACAGTGAGTGGAGAAGCTCAATCATCTCATCGACCCTCTCCTCAGCTCTGAGACATTTGCATCTTGCCAGAGTCAATGGTAGGTGCACAATAGAGGGCACGGAGATGTCACATCGTTTCAGTCGCTCTCACTGGCCTGCCAGCCATTGCAGAATATGAAACGGGAGGTACTTGCGCCCGAAGAGGCTCGATAGGCCGATCAGTCCCTTCACTCTCCCCGGCTTCATGGCTATGGAGAACATCTGGCAGAGAATCTGTGCATAGATATATTTGCTGGATATGCGGTCCTGTACTATGTCCTTGTGATCGAAACAGGTGTGGAATGGTAGATGTGTAAAGTACCTCGAGCTTCGATGCCAATTCTTCCGAATGCGAAGATTCTTTCCTCTAGCCAACACCGCTTCAACTACGAACCTCGCCCCATCTCAAGACCTCTTCTTCCCATTAGCCTTCGCCTCTCTCGCTTCCTGATCCTTCAGCACGCGCAAGTAAACGAACGGGAAGATGGTTTCGGGCAGCAGAGTGAGTCCCATGATCCACCAGCTCCAAGGCGAGTTGACGTAGCTCCAGTTCTCGGGGACGTTCAACCAGCGCCAGATGAAGACCGCGTAGGCGAAGATGCAGCCGATGTAGCGGGTGATCCTATGGAATTGTTAGCATAGTAATCCTATCACGAAAACACTGGCCGGCCGCTAGGTCTCCTCCCCATTCTCACGGCTAGACGGTAGAAAGACGCCAGGGAGAAGCGTGCCAGGAAGATAAGACACTCACCATATCTCCAGCGAGTGGCCTTTGGTACTCCGATCCCTAACCAAAACCCAAAGACTCCCCCAATTGATCGGCAGCTGCAACACAATCCCCGTCCAAAACCCCGTAAGCTGCTCCCGCTCATCCGGCCACGTCCTAGCAATCGCCCAAAAAACGACCAAACCAAGCGCCACACCCCCAGCAGTCCTGACAGCCACCCAACCCCGTTCCTTGGCAGGGTAAGCGTAGCGAATCGCCACAGCGGCGAAAGCAACGTCGAACGCAAACCAGGCGAAGAAAGCGACCCGCTCGAACGTCGTCGACGTCGTCGCGATGGCGTAGAAAATCTCGTACGACATCGTCGAGCACAGGTATTCCACCGGCCCGGCTAGGTGGCGGTCGCGGATCGTGCGCGCCATGTAGAAGAGGTAGCAGAGGACGTAGAGGAAGCCGCAGGCGATGATCAGGAAGTCTTGCACGAAGAGGTAGGACTGGGGTGGGTTGAGGCGCGAGTCGGAGGGCTGAACTATGAGGTGTGAGGATTCAAGGGAGTGGGAGAGTTCGAAGGGCATGGTTGTGAACTGTCGGTGTGACTGTTGCGGTGAAGTGTTGATTGTTTAGCAGACAGCGAAGCAGATGGTAGTCGTCCAATGGGAGTGAACGCTTCGTCAACCAGAAATGAGAGGAAATAATGATGTGGTGAAGGGGATTGTTCGATTGCCAGAAGCAAGCAGATGCTGTTACTCACTCACCACGATTACCACTACGACCAGACGTTGCTTAACAAGTGGCAGGCTCAGCAGGCAAGCAACAGGGCTAGTCCTCACTACTCTGCGAGCGAAGCGCATCCTGTCGAGGGCAAAGTTCAAACGGTTTCCGTCAGCCTCCGTAATGACGTTGAATCTCCATGCTGAGGTCAGATGCTGCGACTGTAATTTTAGCGAATTCTTGACGTCTCCGTTTGCGCTTGCGAGTGCGACATGATGGCCGTACTGGCAGTCTTCACCACCAGATATGGATTCCATCCATTTGATGGTGTTGTTGGTTATTTCAAAGAGGAAGAGACATAGCAAACAGTCAAGAGGACGTCTCGCTCGGGCCAACATCACCGCAGCCAAGTCGCTCTCCACCTGCGAATGACGGTCGGCCATACCTACAAAAGTGCTAAAAATATGAAAAATACTAAAGTGCCAAAATCCAAACTTCATTTAATATAGTCATCACTTAATTAATCGTTTAATCGTCGCCTATAATGCATAATAACAACCTATTTTTACTCTATTATTATGCCGATTTGCTACCTAGTTATACTCTTACGTAGCCTATTAATTAATTAGAAATCCTTCTATATAATAGTTACGCGCTTTACGTAGATAGCAGCTAGGTTCACTACTAAGAAATCTAGATTAGTATTAATCGCTATATAAATCGTTAATTATTTCACTTACTTTTAAATTAGGAGACTAGAAACGCCTCGGCTACCTCCTAGATCGCACCTAACGTAGTCGTAGTAAAGCGTAAATCTTAACCTAAGACGCTTACGTCCTACGTAACTTTACGGTATAGGCGCGCGAACGAGGTCTTAGGGATAAGGAGATCGGTCGTCTTCTAGTAGCGACGGATCTTACGGAGAGCGATAGCTAGATTAATCGTTAGCGAGTACCGGCTACGCTTTACCGGCTACGGTTTTACTTACTTCCTAGCTTCTACCTACGGCGATACCCCCCCTAGCCCTATATCTACTAAGCCTTTACCGCCTTTATATTTTTACTACTCTTAATAGTCTT